>NDGN011463372.1:0-10515 GCA_002564285.1 Tympanoctomys barrerae
ACAGTCACATTGTCAGTGTCTATGTTTCTGATTCTCTCTTCCTCAATACAAAAAAGCTTATTACTTATTCTATCCTCATAACCTGTATTGACAGGGTGAGAACACGGCCCATTTCCTTTAAAAGCTAACAATGTTAGAGATGACACTTCACAGTACTTAGACATAGAATTAAAAAAAATAATTAAAAATCTGAGTTAATTTTTATAGCTACCTTTTGTTTTTAGCTATCAATGTTAGCTAAATGATTTACCTATCATTGTACTGTACTCTAAACTACTGGTGGAGGCCTATAGGATGAAGGCCACAGCAGGTTGTTTGCACTGTTGAAAGTTCTAAAAGGAACAGAATCCCTGTGCATTCCTACACAACTTTCTGACAGAGTAGGGATAACTGAAATATCTTTTAATTTTTTTATTGGCACTGTAAGATAGGAGACATATAGACACATCAGCGCTAAATACTATACCAACTTAAAGTACTGCATTTACCTGTTTACATTTACAAACTTTTTTTTGCATAAACAATATCATCATAAAGAGAAATATGTGAGTCAAGAGTCATAGGCAGGAACTTAAAGCCACTTGCTCCTCTCAACCTGATACTATTTATGGAATTCCATGAGACATAAACATTCATTGTGAAGAAATACCACTGCTTATCGTCAGCTGTGAAGATTATCCAGTTGAACTGCATGTGGACAATTTTAGTGCCTCTTTTCTATATAAAAACACCACCACAACATATCATTACAGCTAACAAAAACTGTAAATCCTAACACATACATTTAGGTTAAAACAGTGAGTCAGAGATAATACCTAACAAGAAATGATTCTATGTACTCTGAAATCAGGTGTACCCAGCAGTTTGTAAAAATCTCATGGATTATGAGAGGGCAGAATTCTGAAGATTGACTTAAGCTTCACTTAATGGTTTTGGTAGTGTCAGTGAGATACTATAAATCCCAGGCACATCTGTTCTCTCTAAAGTGGAGTTCTTCTCTTTTAACTGAAGAAACATACAGATACAGAGTAGGGAGAAGTAGGTCTAAAGTGGTGGCAGAAAATAAGTTTGAAATAGGATTTTAGTATCTTAGCCAAGGCCTGGTTGGCTATAGGACCACCAAAAGAGCCCCCTTAAAGAATCTGATCTAGCTAGTAATTAAAGACATTTGAGTTCCTATGTCCTGACTGCAGTGGAAGGCTAATAAATGGTTATAAATAGAAAGATTCATCCGGGCCATGCCCCTAATCTTCTCCTTTTGTAGGTTACTTCCACAATCCTAATGGAGTCTCTACCCAACCCTCCTCATTCCTTCATTGTACCTTCAAAATACTAAGCTACCTATATACAAACAGATACTGAATTCAGTTTATGCTAGGATCTTCTAATACCATATTACTGATTAAAATCTGTCAGAGTATTTTAACTAGCATTCAGCTTTCTTTGTTGGGTTCTGCCTTTGCATAATTCAGTTGTCAGTTGATTAGGTACCCTCCAAATAAACCAAATCTGGGAAACTCCATCTGCTCTCCCTTCTGATATTTCTCCTGCACTTTCTGAAAGCTGTGTGTATCTCAGACCTCATGTTTTAGTTTGCCAGTCAAGAAGGTGACTTCCTACTGCAGTTTTGGCTATCCCCATAGATGCACCATGATTATAGAGCTAGTAATCAGGAAAGCATTTATTCTATTAAGCCATCTCCCTGATTTTTCTATATCTATATCTATATATTTATTTATTTTTTTGCAGAACCAGGGATTGAACTCAGCCCCTTGCGCTTGTCAGGGAAGTATTTATTCTACTGTGCCATCTCCCTGGTCCTCTATAGCTAGTAATCAGGACCATAGTGCAAAACATTAAACCTAGCTTGTGTTTGTCTTTTTCTCCAACTTTCATCTACTGATCACAATCTTTCTTTTTTCTTCAGTATTCAGAAAACACAGTCATCTCTGATTATTTTATCTGTAACATATCTATTACTCCACCAAATCAGAAGACAATATTCCAAGTTTTTGCTTTGTACTTTCTATTAGCTTTACCTAAAATGCCAAACGACAGCAAAAAAGGAATCTTTTCTTCAAATACATGAGGCTCATGAAACTATATTCACATACTTTACACATTGCTTAATTAAATCATTATTAAATTTACCTTGCACGATAAATATAAATGTTCGAGCTGGTGTAGGTTCAACACTCTCAGTCTGAAAATACAAAATCTGAAGCTTTTTGAGTGGATGTCAGGATGCACATAAGCTTCATGTGTGATAGTGTTTGGGTTTGGGGATTAGGGATGCTAAACTAGTAAAATCTATGTATACATGCCCAAATCTAAAAACTGAATTCTATAACACTCTAGCGGCAAGCACTAGGGTAAAGGATAGTCAACCGGCACTTCCACTGGCTCTGGAGAACAACAGCCATGAGTTCTGTCTTGGCTCTTCCACTCACTGCTCCACTACGAGCAAGGTCCCTCCCTGCTCAATTCAATGAGCAACTGTGTAATGCTGATAACAGTACTTACCTCACTGGGTTATTACAAGGATTAAATATGAAAATATTTACAGATTGAAACACTATCTGTTAAATCCACAAAACACTCAGGGTTAGTTAATTCACATTATTACTGATAGGTGAAATAAATGTCCCTATTTCTCTTACCATATCCCCCTCCCAAAGGATAATATAACTCACAAATATTTAATATGTTTTGGAATTTTCATCAAAAAGCAAGATTATATATGACAAAAGCTAGAAAAAAATGTAAGCAGAAAATCTGCAGGAGAAAAAAGGAAATCAGTACATATGGCAAAATATTCATACTCAAAATTATTTTTAAAAACGTGGCTAAATTAGCAAGTATTGCTTTGTAACTGCTGCATCTGTTACAAGCACTAAAATTAACTGCCAGTATTGACTAGTCTGTGATCAAACTTGCACGTTATACTTTATTGACAATTATGGCATACATACAACTATTCTGGTGAATAATCTGCTATCTTCTGAAAGAAGCAAAAAACACTGGACTTCCGGCAGCTCAGCATTTACTGTTGTATCTCTTTTCCCTCACGTAGACTGAACTGATTCTAGATTAAACCCATTTCAATCTGTCCCATAATAGCAATTACTCAAGAATTACATAACAGATAGGTATGGCAGCAAACTCCAAGAAACGTCAATTCCAGAACCAAGAAGTATGACATGTATTAGACAAAGGATGCATTTAGGAACTAAAAGTCAAGTATCAGGAAGGGATATGAGGCCAAAATAACACAACCAAGGTCAGATTAGGTCATATAATAACTTTTAGGATTCAGATTACAGACACACTATTTTAATGATGTACCTAGAGAAAACAAAAGCTATAAACAGAATTCTTACAGTGTTTGATACATTGCATTCCTCTGAAATAGAGCAGAATGTACAAATACTTAAAATCATTACACTTTCAAAATTCTGTTAATAGATCAATGTATACACTTATCAGACTCAAGAAAAAACTTAGTCTGTTGAGCCCTACATTCTCAATCAGTGATAGTTTATTATTTAGATTATAAACAATAATCTAAAAAAACTTTAAAAATACTGAGACCAAATAATTCCAGAGAGCACCATGAAGCATACCTCTTCCAGATCGCTATAAAATAGTCACAAATCTTTAAAAGACAAAAGAAATCAAGGTTGTAGAGACCAATTATGCATAGGGAAACATGATATCTCATCAATATTAAAACACTGAAATCTTCTCAAGATCTTCTTCCATGGTGGAATCTGACATTGTCTCTTCCAGGGACTAAATTGCAATACTTCAATACATGTATATTAGCTCTGTGTTCCCTTCTACTTGCTATATAATTTGTTCTTAGTTAAGTGATTTTATAAGCAACAGAACATACTTAATCTGGCTTTAGGAATTAATTAAAAGCTGACTGTCAGCTATTAATCCTATTTCATCTGTTTCTCTGCATTTTTTCTTGTGCGTACACCACCACCAAGTCTATCAAGCGCTATAATATAAAAGATTTGCAGAGGAAAACAATTTGATGATGTACATTAAACTATAACCACAGTAACTGGACCATAGGTGCACCAATTAAGAGAGAACAATCTGTGTTCATTTACAAGAGATGATACAAACAGAGAAAGTAGCTAGGTAACAGAATAACATTATTATTATATAAAAACTTAACATTCCAAGTTTTTGAAAGATTATGTTTTTTTTTTAAAAAAGGTCAACATTTCGGAATAAGTTTGAGCTTTAAACTTCTAGCATGTGCTCATTTGGGTCCTTTTGCCTTGGAATTCGTTTCCTTTGGAACCTTTCCATTCTGACTCTGAGTAAATCTGGACACTGTAGAAACTCCATCCACAAACTTGGTTTTGAAAAGAACATTTGCGTTGTTGAACATACCTTCTTTTAGGGATACCACAATGAACTTAAGGGAGAAAGAAAACAAGCATAAATTTATTTTTGTAATATTTTTGAAGTATTCACTACTTTTTATGTGGCTATAATTGTTCGGATGTTATTTTATTTCTTTCAATAGCCAACTCCAAGAAAATGCACATACGCAAATGTGAACAGCAAGCAGCTAGCAGTTACAGCATTAGACACCAAAATGGATGCTAGCTTTCCATATTTGCTTTAAAGTCTCCTAATTTTACACAGCGTGTTTTGTCACCTAAGTTCACCATTAGTGGTTGAAGGCTTACTGCTATCCTGCATAGCTGGCATTCACAATTTTGCTACTAGCTCTTAACTTCCTTAGTAAAATAATTTATGTTAATAATACCAAATGAGATTGCCAACCACTACCCCTAGCCTACGAGAAGCCTTTATTTAATTAAGATACCACTTTAATGTTATCTGCCACAGATCTGAAATATGAGAATGTATTGTATGCCAACTATAATGAGTGCAGATTTAGAACTATACAACACAAAATTCATGCAAGCACATTTGACAGCAAATGGCTCAACAGTAACAGTACACTAAAACCAACTGTTCTTAGCTTCAAGAGGCTTTTTTTAACCTTTCAGCCAGGAGAAATGCAACACATTAGCTACACATGACTTTGATATTATTGAAAATATTTCACTAAAAAAATTGCTTTGATTGTGTAGCCCTATGGCCACCAGCCAGAAAAAACCAATTATACTAAATCAATTCTAAACTGGATTCTCCCTTACATGACAGCCAACAATTTTAATTAAAATAGACCCATTTTCCTTCTATAACCACCTGATCAGTCTACTTAAGTAAATAAACAATACTACAGTATTCTTCAATCCTGTCATCCTGGGGATTGAACCCAAGACCTTGTGGCTTTTTAGGCCACCCTTTCTCCACTTAGCTGCCTTCCAGCCTAATCTATGTATCTTACTAATACTGACTTCGGGTATAGAATAGTTCAGAGGGCTGGAGACACAGCTCAGCGGCGGCACAATACTTGCCTGGCAAGTGCAAAGTCCTGAGTTCAATTCACAGTACCAAAATAATAAAATAAAAAAAAATACTAATAAAATAAAATAAAGAATAGTTTAGAAAAACACTCTATTGCAAAGTCTATGAATTTTTTTTCAAATAGTTCTTACCTGCGAATGTGTGAAATGAGTTCGTAACATCTGTCCAATGTTTTGGGTATGAGAGAGATCCAAAGCTGCATCTACTTCATCCAAGATATAGATTGGAGCAGGTTTAAAGAGGAGCATGGACAATATCAACGATAAAGCCACTAGGGACCTAGGAGAGGGTGGCAGAAGAGAAACTATAAACATTGTATCATTTTTAACCAAAATATTGAAACTCATCTCCAATCTAGTTAGTTTAATATATAGTGCAAATTCATTCATAAACAGACGACACACTACAGACTCTTACTCTGGCTTTAGTTATTAAGTAATTTTTATAGACTGCAGCCCATTATTCTAAGGACTTCACAGCATCAGCAATTTAAATAATCCTTATGTAGAATTTGTAGTTATACCTATTCTCAAATTCTATAGCTCTATTTTCAGTTCTCTTTCAGTTCACCTTCTCCTTTATCTACACTTGTAATCTGGCATGAAGAATCATAATTCAACATTCATTTGATATGAATACTCTATTTAATCTTGTATAAAGACTCATAATACTTCTTTAATATCTTTTCTTCAGCAAAATATTTTATAAAAAACCTTTACCTTAGTGCAAAATATTTAAATTATCTAACATTAGGATAGAAAATGTAAGATTTGTAACATACTCTATAGCTTCAAATAGCTCCTGTTACGTTTTCCTAGAATGGTCTATCCAACGTTGAATGCATTCCATTAAGGTATTGACAAAAAAGCAACAAAAATCAGGGGAGTGAGGGAGTATGTGAAGTAGAACGAAAGCCAAAAGCACTTTAAAAAAGGAAGTTAAGAAATAGTACAATAAAAATTGATGCACAGTGAAACTGGTATTATTTTTATCATGCTAAACATTGAATTTTTAAACTTACCTAAAACCATATTCTAAGACTAAGAAAAATAGTTAAAAATACTGGGACCTATATTATGCAGAAAATTAGGTTAACAGATAGCTAGTATCTTTTGAAGTCTCAAAATACTTAGAAATTTTATTAATCATGAAATTTTATTAATCATTAGTTAAAATTTATTATTACTCATAAATGGCAAAGAAATTCATAAAGAAAATTGACAGGTCTCAATATTTTCTGTAAACATAAAGTGATACAGTGTTTTTGCAGGTCACATAAAAACAATTCAGACTGAAATGTATATTCTGAAGAATTAAAGACAAACACTAAACTGATAATTAATTTCAACTGTGTGAAGTCACAATCTTTACTCAAGAAGTTTATTTGTCTGTTTGTATCCTTGAACTTGAAAATGTTCCTGTCTCAGCCTTTCAAGCACCTGATGTTTTTGTTACTGTGAATGGCTCTTTCACCTTTATTTGTCTGAAAAAGTCTACTGCCTCAAAATGAATGTTCCTGTAGGATACAGAATCGTATGTATGTATGTATGTATGTATGTATGTATGTATGTATGTGGGATTGAACTCAGGCCCTTGCGCTTGCCAGGGAAGCACTTATTCCACTGAGCCATCTCCCTAGCCCCTGGATATAAATTTTTAGTGTGCATATTTTTCCTTTAACACATTGCTTCAAATTTCTGGGTTACGCAGTTTTAGATCTTCGTTCTTTGGCACATATTTCCTTCCTGTTGGCTGCTTTGAAATTTTTTCTTTGAATAACTGGCTTTTAGCTATTTTACATATGACTTGCTGTATTACTGTATGTTTTTATTTATTTATTTTTTACTGTGTGTATGTTTATTCTGACTGGTGTTCACAGAACTCAAATCTACAGCTTTACAGAAGTCATCATATCTGGACATGTTGGGGCCATTAATTTTTAAAGTATTTTGTCCTCCTTTATCCTCTTTTTGGAATACCAATTAAATACATGTCAGGTAGTCTCCCACAGGACACTGAAACTCAGTTTTGTTTTTAATCTTTTCCCAATTTTTGTTTCATGATGTAGACTGAATAAAATCTGCCATAAGTTTATTCATCTTTCTTTTATGTAGTGTCTACTATTTTTTATTTCTGTAAGTTACACTAGATTCTATTTAATAGCATCTATTTCTCTAATTCTGTGTTTGTGTGTACTCTTGAAAAGTTCTTTTGATTTCTGTGTATATTAGCATGTTGGTTTTTGTCTTGTAATTTTTATTAGATACTGTGGTTATTACACAGTTCAGTGTCTTTAATTATGCTGTCCACCCTTAAAGATCATTGGTTATCTGGGCAAACACCTGCAATCCCAGCCACTCAGGAGGCTAAGGAAAGAAGACTGCAAGTTCTAGGCCAGCTTGAGTAACTAATGGAGACTTTGTCTCAAAATAAAAATTAAAATGGGCTAAGAATACAGCTCAGTAGAATACTAACCTAGCATTCTGCATGTATGAGACACTGTGTTCAATCTTTTAATACTGCAAAAGCAAAACCCGGGGACTTCTTCAAATAAATAATATGTAGATCAGCCTGATTACTCCAAGGCCTCCAAATGTGACTCTAACTTCAGTCCACAGACAGTATAGACCTAACACTAAGGAACAGTTTTTCTCTAGGGCTTCTCAAATTTCTCACCGATGTCTCCTTCACTTTATTGCAAGCTCTATTTGGGCTGCTCCTCCTGCTTCTGATGAGCAAAAGCTGCCACTAGATAGAAAGCTGTGGTAAACAAGGGCTCAGCACTTCTTTTTTCTTTTTTAGGTATCATAGTTGACCAAGTTGTTTTTCACATATTGTGTCAAATATTCCATCTAGTTTTATAGAAGACTGTTTACTTCTCTTTTGTTTATTAATTTGATCAAATGTTGCATAAATGCTACGCACAAAATCAAAAGTAAAATAAGTGGTATAAAATCAATTATAACAAGAATGAAGATTAATACTTTTGCAAAGGGATTACTTACCTCTGACCACCACTAAGCTCAGTTAGGTTTTCTTTCCATGTATTCCCCAAGGCGACCTTGAACTCCAGACCATCCAAAACAGTTTGCCCCTCTGGTGGTGCAAGCATCGCGTTGGCACCAGGCAAAAGAGTAGAAAAAATAGACCCAAAATCTTTGTTTACCTATATAAAAATCACATTAAAACATGGGAATGTTTGCAAGAATAATCAATTATTGGAATACACACATGCAATTCAGCACTGCACTGCTTGTCACGTCCAGTAAAGAGCTGAATACAGCCTATGCAACAAATCTGGCCATGCCTAGCTATTTACAATTTTTCTATGGCTGCTACTGCTAAAACAGAGACTGCAAGTCTCACTAAATCAGAAATAAAATGGCCCTGTATGAAAATACTTTACTGAGCCCTGCTGTAACTCCCATGGAAAACTAGGAGGTTTTACTTCTATTTCTACCCCAAAGTTTTAATAATTTTGTAGAACATATCACAGGACTCAAGACAAGCACAATTATGTCACATGGAAGAAGAAAGCTATCAGAGAAGTAAACACAAAACAAACTTCTTTTGGCAAAGTGTTGTCTTCTAAAGTTTATTTTTCAGTTGACTATTGGAGTGAAATGGGCCTATGGTCATTATCTAATTTCAAAAGCAGATCAAAATGAGGTTCACACACACAAAAAAGAGGCAGGCATCAAAGGATGAGATCTGTTCAGTGTTCTCAACTCGTTTATAAAGCAAAAGTAGTTAGTCATTGAGGGCCACGTATCACACTGGAACCCAAGAGAAAAGGCTAAGGAAGCTGTTCAGCCTATCCCTGCCCTATCTTGCCACAGTATGAGATATAAGGAATTAACAGACAAAATGCTACCTTGTAATATGGTAAATTTGTGTATACTCATCTGATCAATATTTGGCTATTAGTCTTGAAAGTCATGACTAGCAACTGAAGAGTTCAAATCCGAAAGGTAAAACAGATACTCAGAAAGGGAAAGAAACTTCAAAGGGAAGAGACCTCTGGAATATGGAAAAGAGAAAAGAAGGAAAAAGGAAACCTATATGTATACACAGGACATATAGGACAGGACAACTTGGATAACTGTACTGCATTTCTGCTGGTCTACTCAAAGGAGCAGTTAATGCTTAATTTTTTTCCTCTCTTCTTTTTATTTTTTGTATTTTTTGACCAATTTTGCATGCTTATATCTGATAATGTGAACAACTAAATTGAAGACAACATGCAATAACAACCATTATTGAATTCTTATCACTTTGTTTAGTGAAATTTTGTATTATTTCTATTTCTTTTTTTTACTATTTTTCTTCTTTAAAAATTTTAAAATTAAATGAAAGAAAGAAAATAAAGTGGACACTCCCAATCCAACACACAACACACAAATACCTTTGAAGATTTGAACAAAAATCTCCATAATCAAGCTCAGGAAAGGAAAATTCACAAGCAAACACATGCTGGAAACCTAGACAATCACTGGTTCTGAATATAGTCTTGCTAAGGAAACTATTTTATGAACAATTATTAACCTGCTGAGTAATATCCTACATAGTGGAAGAAGAGTCTAGTTTTTTTTTTTTCTTCTGAAATTTGGAAAGGCTCATTTCAAAATGCTAAAAGGACTACTATCTTCTGAGGAATAACTGAAAGTAATACAGTGTTTATAAACATCCTAGGTTCATTTTCTTTTCATCTTTTGGCTGGATGGTAGAGAAGTAGCTCAGGACTATAATAGCAGAATGATACTAAACCCTGAATACAACCACAGACTATGTGTACATCACTCCAAAGGAAAAAAAAATATTAGTAAGAATGCTGTTAAATATTTATGTAAGGGATTTGGGAAGATAGCTCAGTGGCTTAAGCACCTGCCTGGCAAGCATGAGGTCCTGAGTTCAATCCCTCGTACAGGGGGAAAAAAAAAAAAGAAAGAAAAGAAAGATAAAGTAAATATTTATGCAAGGGGTCAGGGCGATGGCTCAGTAGAATAAGCACTTGCCTGGCAAGTGCAAGGGCCTGAGTTCAATCCCCGGTTC
>NDGN011463374.1:0-14569 GCA_002564285.1 Tympanoctomys barrerae
AACTCAGGCCCTTGCGCTTGCCAGGGAAGCGCTTATTCCACTGAGCCATCTCCCCGGCCCATTGAGCCAGTTTTTAAATGATTTGTACTCATTCAGCTATTTGTATGTTTCCATTCTATTTCTTTACCTTATCTCTATTGCTACTTCCATATGTGCTATTTAAATAATAAACAGAAAGCAGTCAACAAATGTTAGCCAGATCTTTTGCCTTGGTAATCCTTTAAAACTTCACAGATTTCTCCTACTCCAATATTATACATATATAAATTTAAATTTCAACAAATTAAACACTATAATATATGCTTCTGAACTCTAGGATTACTTTATCTGAATGGCTGAAGGAAATATAATTATGTATTTCAACAAAGCTACATAAAGTAAGCAGATTATTCTTTAAATAACCATACTTTATTGCCCAGTTATTTGATTTTGATTTTATTTTACTATTGTTTTCACTTCAATATTTTCAATAGTGAAATACAAATATATTTCTTATTAAAACCTACCTAGAACATCAAATCCCATGCAATAAGAGTGTTAACCATTGTAAACCCTGTCATGTCTCTGAGAAGCAGAGGAATTATCTTGTTATCAATTTAATAATGGAACATCGAAGTAAATGATGCCATCCACTGACACCAGTAACACTGTCTCTCTGGGGAAATTCATGTCTGTGAGAACTGTCAATCTAGATGGATACGGACATATTAAACATATTCCCTTCAATCCATAAATCTACCCTTCCTGGAATTCCTTAATAAAAAGATTCCCTATTTTGATAAAGACAAGCTATGCAGAGAATCTAGACATTACTGACCTATAATCCCTTTATCTTTAAAAAATCTGTGGAAGGGCTTAGAAAATAATTTAATAAAATTTCTCTCTTTTTTCTTTCAGCCCAACTTAGACATAAATATGTTTCTCAGGGCTTAATGAAGTATCCAGAATAATATGGGGATGTGAGGGTGTGGGGATAATAACGTGTTTATTTCCACTATTTGCTTTGGGGAACTTCTGAAAAGTACAGCTGACATCTTTGTCATTTTGCATTAAAACCATCAGTAGTTCTAATTAATTTATATAATTACTTATATGAAAAATATTATTCATTTTCCTAAAAGAAAAATATGACAAGAAAAGTAAAATATTAAAAACAAATTTCTGAATAAATGTAGAGTCATAGAAAATAATGCAAGCCTTACAATATAAAAATGTACACAGAACAAGAGGAAAGAGTTCTCGTACTATTTGTATAAAACTACATACTCTTTCTCACATTGCTGGTTAAGGTCAAGTTGCATTAATGGACACAGGCTTTAGCTAATACTAAAAAGCAGTGAGAATCACCTTAAAGACTGAAAAGAAAAAGAGAGCAGATACATACTGGTAATTGGAAAAGAAATTCAAGGGGGGAAGCAAGGATTGTAAAATGACTCATGGAACAGTCAACTGATTTTAAATACTTTCTTCCCTCCCTACTGTCTCTGTCAATAATATTCCAGGAAAAAAGACACAGCCTAACTGTGGTGGGATCTTTTGACTTGCTCTCACATAAAGTCTTTCCAAGCAAACCAACTGGCTGTGTCTCAGGCCTCAGAAAGTCCAGATACCAAACTCATCGTCTCCTCTTCTACTTCTATCTCTGAGTATAAAATCTATTAAATGGATCCATCAAATACTCAGCGGATTAAGTAAAAGAAAATTGTTCCATAATACTTCCTCCACATCTTATGCACTAACCCTGATCCTTGCATAATGACTAATTCTCACCTCTAATATGCCTAACACCTGTATTTCTCTAAAGCTCACTTTTGCTTGACCCACCACATTTGTGTCCATCAGAGAGCACTTATTCGTATAAAATGCACCTATAGACCTGGTATCTAATTTGAAACATGTTCTATCTTCGGTTATCACATCCATTTTATGAGATAAACATCCATGTTGATAGCATTCCTATCAAAGATAGCTTTAGAAATTATAAAAAAGATTAAACGTTATATAATTCAAATATGGTTTTAAAATTCAATTCTATGCTTTACAACCTATATTCAATCTACCATTGACTCCAGTTGGATTTTTTTTTAATAAATGTGAGCACTATTATTTTGGTCAATGTCTCTAAATTTATATTTTATGAAACAGAGATAATATAATGATCTTAAACTTTAATTCCAAAACTTACCCTGGATATTTGGTAAATCAATCTGTATGAGTACATATCTTTTAGTTTTAAAAATAAAAAAACACAATAAACATTTTTCTACATATGTTGGGTGTATATTGATAAAATCTAAAATGGAAATAGATTTTAGATACACTCAGACTTATTTATCACTACTGTCAAATTACTTTGGTTTGTTGTTTGTTTTTCTGTATTTAGTACCGGGTATATAGGGTCTATGGGGTCTCACTATGTAGATCTGACTTGCAGTTATGTCCTGTTTTCAGTTTCCCAAGCACTGGGATTACAGGCACACATCATCATGGCTGGTCTCAATCGCTGTCTCCGCGCCCTGCGAGTGGGGTCAGCATGGCATGCCGGGGATCAAACCCCAGCCTCTGTGCTCTGCCTAAGCAGGCACTTTAGTCCACTGAGCTATCAGGCCAGCCCTCAAACTACTTTGTATAAAGGACACTAATTTATAGTTCCACTAAGACCATTTGAAAATGCCCGTTTTAATGTCTTTTGTTATACTCATGATACCCCTGGCAGCCAACAGACAATGCATCCAATTTCATATCATCTAATAGAAAGTTAATAGAGTGACTATTTTAAAACACATAGGCTTGTGTAGGAAAACCCCCTACAAATAGTGGAAGACACTGGAAGAGCCAGAGGAGAACCAGGTCACCACAAGCCCCGAGGACTGGTGCAGGAAGCCACCGGACAGATCAGTCACTAAAGAGAGATAGGGAATGGGCAGAGGCCTTGCTTCTCAGTCTGATCTGCCCATCACTAAACTACACTAAAATCCAGGGAGCAAGGTGACCAGGTCAGCCTTCTAGACAGAACACTGTGTGGAAAGAAAGAGTTGATGTGAGCAGGAATTTGAAGACATTGATCACATCTTATAATTATTCGAGTAAAAAGTCAAAATGATTCTGTGTAGGTGTGATTCTTGTGCTGTGATCGTTTCTGACTATTGATGTTGATGTCTGGCTATCATACTTTGCCTATGAGTTTTACTATTTCCTTTCATGCTTCCTTTTCTTCAGATTTTTTCAGACTCCCCCAGGAAACTTGCAAGTGGGATTGTATCTTTTCTTTGCATAAAAATTATGTGTAGTTCTTCATTTCTGCATAGTTAGGGTCATAGTTGGAGTTCTATAGTCTGAGGTTTCTCTCCAGCTACCACATCTGTTTCCCTCTCAGTTGAATTTGTCACCTAAGCAGTATTTGGGTCATATATACTTTGTTTTTGTGAATGATTGACTCATAGTTAGTTGGAACTGCATGCTGTACCCCAAAGCCAATTCACATGGTTATATCCTAGTCATTCCCCAGGGTAATGCCTCAGACTCAACTCCTTTGGGAGTCCTGTGCCACTTTATTGATTGTGTCAACTTGAGTTCAAAAGCTTAACTAAGCTGTCTCAGCAATTCTATACTATCAGGTATAGTGGACATGCCTGGGGTGGCTGGTCTACCTTGGATGGGATAAAGGGCAAATGAGGAAGGGTAAACTTGCTTCTGCTCTTTGCTGGAGCTCCAATCTTCACCTTCACATTATTGTCCACTTTCTAGTACAGACTCTTCAGTTTTTGTCTTGGATCCTGCAGTCTCCTAGTGTAGACTCTTCAGCTTTCCATCATAGACTTTAGCCTTCCATGATAGACCCATTGGTCTCCTGGCATGGCCTTACAAGGGACACTACAGCGAGTGCCAGACCTTGACTGAGTCCTTCCATCTCCAGTGTGCAGATGCCCTCTGCACCCTTTCTCCTCTCTCTGGCAGATCATCGCAAGTCAATCCTGTATTTTCTAATGCATATATTATATCTGTTTCTTTAGTAAAATACTGACTGATACAAGTCCCTAACAAACTGTCTTTCTTGTGGCCATTGGGTACTTTCAGGTCTTCTGTGACCCTGTGGTTCCATGGGGAGAATATATTCCTAAACCTATTTACTTGTACCTTTCACCCTTCAGACTGTGAACGTGACAACAGTGTTCCTTGCTTGCTTACGTTTCCCAGCTCTCTCTTTTTCCTTTAATATTTATTCATTTATTTATTTGGTACAAGGTCTCACTATGCAGCTCAGACTTGCAGTGATCTTCCTGTCTCAGCCTCCCTAGCACTGGCATCAGAGGTGAGAGCTACCACACTCAGTTTCCTTGGCTGGCTCAGCTCCTGGGGCCAGCACAGCATTTAGTACTGGCAGTCAAACCTGGGTACTTATGTCTGCCAAGAAAGTGGTTGGACACTGAGCTGTCTCTGCAGCCCCCAGCCCACTTTTCTGATACCCAGAACTGACTCTCATGTTTGGTGGCCTAAGGATCAGTCCTGGCATCTTCAACTGGCTCCATGTATTCGACAAAAGCCATTTCATTTCTCTAATTTTCTCAGCTGTGAAATGGATTCAATAATAGTGCTAATGCCTTGGCAAATATTAACTCTTTCAACCTCATAGCAACCTGCCAAGCCCTAGCACTATATCTGGCATAGGAGTGCTCAAGAATTTTTAGTTATTGTTGGCTCCTGAACCATTAGTCATGATATTAACTTACCTAAGAGCTCATTTCTAAGAGTTAGAGTGAGATTATTTATACGAAAACCCACTAAATTTTCTTGAGGAAATAAAGAAATATTTTGAATCTAGGAGTAAAACTCATTAAAAGATCATACTGAAGATTTCTAAGCAAAGAAGGCAGTGGAAGTGAAGGTGATCTGGCTTTGTTATCTGTCACCTTGCTGATCTCAAGGATTGATTCAGCTCATCTGGCTGGTGAGGCAGGTGTACCCATACTCCCTCAGTGCCCCATGTGTGTCCCTCCTGAAGCTCTGCACTCTGACAAGAGAACAACCACCCCAGACAGAGGAGCTTGGAGTTCCTGCTAGGACCTTTAATAAGCTCTCAAGAAAAATAAAGGGCGAGATATTTAAGCTTCTGGATGACTGACAAACGAGAGTCTGTTTCTAGGTCACTTTTGTTCTATACTTAACCCATAGCAAATAAGAGTACCCAACATCAAATAGGTGTCACTAAGTACTTACAGGTTGACAGTCAGTACCTTTGTGAGGGATACAAGCTTCTACTCAGTGCTGGTTATTGCTATGGCCTGAAGTTAAAGGTGGGTCTCTTGCTGCAGTGCGAAGGGGAAGAGGGTGCAACTCCTCAGAAAGGTAGAAACACATCTTTCAAAAAGCGAGGCCATTGGGCTGGCCAGATAGCTCAGTAGATTACAGTGTCTGCTAGGCAGACACAGAGACTGGGTTCGCTCCCCAGCATGATGCGCGGTGGCGCATGTTTGTAATCCCATTGCTTGGGTGGCTGAAAACAGGAGGATCACTAAGAGTCTGATCTATGTAGGGAGACCGTGTAGACCTTCTACTAAATAGTTAAAAGAAATGAGACCACCTTTTGAAGGTCTTAAAGACTATTATCACCCATGGAAAATTCTCCTCTGCTTTGAAGATCCTATGGCAATGGCAGAGGAAGAATGGTTCCAAGAGCAGAAGCAGGGAAAAGTTCTGACATAAAGGAAACTCCATCATGGAGTGAAATAGTGGGACAGGTGAAACCCATGCTTCCCATCGCAGGAGCAGAGACAGAAGAGGAGCTTCTGAGGATCAGGCTCTATTATACAAAACTGTGTTTTGGCTCAAACACATCTGAAATTGCCACTGCTTCCTACATTATGTGTGTTACCTGGGGAAAGAGAGACATGGAATCATGTTCACTGATAATCACCAATAGCATTATGAATGTACCCTAAATTATGAACTGATATTGGCTTTAGAAACTATTCTTACATTATTATAGTAATAGCATAAATATTAATGTTGGACATTTTCCATTTAAAATGTATAGTGTTTCAAACAAAATAGAACACTTACTTGGGAGAACTTTATTATTAAAAGGAGAAAAAACACTATTTTGTTGTCTAATCTTTATGAAATAAGCATGGAAAGAAAAGAAGAACTTCAAAAGATAAAAGGCTGAACTATAGGATAAGGACACTGGTATGATTTAGATCTAAAATGTTGCCCAAAGTTGTCACATGGGAAGGGTGATAGGCTCTGAGCGGCACTCTGCACATGGATTCCAGCCAAATGTGCCTCTAGGAGGTGGGCCGGGTGGAAAGCGGGCCCGAGGCTGCTCTGGAAGGCTGGGTTTCTTCCTGCCTCCTCTCTTCTCTCTGTGCATGCTGGCTGCCTTATCCTGAGCCCTTCCCCTCTGCCCCACTTCTCTAGACTCCCTTTCCTGTTTTGGAGTCAACTAGCCAGGCCCGGAACCATGACCCAAAAGAGACCTCTTGCCTTTTAAGTTATAGGTGTTGCAATGTTATGTTCCAGCAGTGGCGAAGTGACTGGGATAGTCACACTTTCAGACATCCTCTAGTACTACATGCACTCCTGACTGGAGGATGTGGTAAGCTGACCTTGGAGAAGGCCATGAATACAACAAACTAGAGAGGTGAAGAAATATAACTCTTGGGAAAACGTACTTCTGTGACCTGAGTTTCAAATAGCATACTTCCTACCTCTATGGTACATGGATTCTTCGTTATTTTCCTTCAGACTGCAGGTCACTATAGAGGCCTAGAGGACAACATGGGGTAGTGGAATTCTATTTCATTCTCTGAGCACCAAATATGTGCCAAGAATTGGAGTAGGTATGGTAGGCAAATAAATAAATATGACACATACAAACTTCAGGATCACAAAAGTGGAGAAGAGAAATATTCAAGGAAGATAAGAATAAGTGATATAGCTTTACAAAATGTGGCTGGTGCTGCAGAAAATTCCTATGCAAAACAAAAGGAGGGAGGGAGGGAAAGGGGAAAGGACAGAATCAAGACAGGGATTTGCTAAGGCTCACCTTTATCGGAAAGCATCAATACTCAAGTGACAGGAAAATGGAAATCTGACAGACATGTTGGAATTTTGTGGGGTGAAGAAAGGCTCCATTTAGAGTACTCCATTTAGAGTCTCATGTACTAAGGCTCAGAAGCCATGAGAATGAGGCATGGTTAAATACACTTTAGAAAGCCAATATTATGGGTCAGCGATGACTAAGTATGGTAGGACATGAAAGGCTGTGCGGAGTAGGCAGCAGCCACTCAAAAATGTTGATCCTAGCAGAAGAAAATCATTGTGATGACTCTCCTTGGGATGCACAGCTCTGCTGAGTTTCCCATATCCCCATTTTTTTCAACTTGAAGACAGAGTTGAACAGCACTGCATTCTTGATTTTATTAAACTCTGTGAGTAACCACATTCCCTCTAAGCTCATTTCTGTCAGATTCATAGTCTAGTGGAAGGAGGGCTGTGATTATGGCTATGTGGGGTGGGTGGAAGGCAAGCAGCAACTTCTTTTGTTCATTCCCTTTCAGCCCTGATATTATCCTAAAGAAGAGAGCACAGAATGACACTGCATCCCTCCTGCTGGGGAGAGTGCAGAACCGGTCCTGGGCCATTGTGAGCACTGAGCTAACATCGGACCCTGGTGACCCGAATGAGTTAATCCATTGTCCAGAAGCTCTAATTTACAACTAGGAAGAATTTGGGCATTGAGAGGCAGACTGAATAGGTCCATTTTTCCCATTGTGATTTCAATGACAGGTCCAGTTTGCTCTGGTTTAAACTGACTCACCAAATCATGCACTCAGACAATTGAATCACCAACCCTTTGACATAGTGCAGAATCTTTGCAATGTAACACAGGACTGCCACTTCAGGCCTCAGCTTAATGTGCTTTTACTTTCTAGTCCTCTTCTATTTTTTTAGACATTTTAGACTAAAAACCTTCTTTGACCCTGATTTTAAAATAAGAAATTAATGTTGTCATTCATTTTTCTGTTAATCCATGAATACAAACATTTGCCAATAAGCAACAGTAAAACTATATATGCGACCCTAAATAAAGCTCGTGCTCCGATTTCAAGATTTCTACTCCTTCATGCTTGTCAAATCATTTTTGCTATTTTGTATAGAATGTTTATAGTTATACAGTACATTTATTTATTTATATCTACTAATTATAGACAATTCCAATAAAGTACAAAGCCCAAGGATGGCACAGGTGGCACACACCTGTCTGTAATCTCAGCATTTAGGAAGCTGAAGGAAGAGGGTTTTCTCAAGTTCAAGGCCAGCCTGTGCTAGATAGCTAGACCCTGTTTCAAAAGATAAAAAAAAAACAACAAATGAACAACCAAAGTCAAAGTAATTTTTAAAAAGACATTTCCAGAGTAGGACTTGTTCACAACTATTTTAAAAGATGATATATGAATACTCGTTATTTTTCATATCCAAGGACATATGGATAAGGTTTCTCTATAGAAACAGGTATTCAGAAGAGTTACACAGCATCATTCAAAACTTCTGGCAGTTCTGGGGGTGAGCTGTATGGAGGGTACAGCGTTGCTCAATGAACATAGAAAGGCAACATCTCTTTCATCACAAGAGTAGAAAAGACAAGTGAAGTTGGGAGTCAGCACTACTGGTAAAGAAAAGGTGAGGCAAGAAATAGAAACAATGCAGAAATGAGGTCTACTAGAATATAAAGAGGGCTTCTTCATTCCACAAATTGAAATATATTATATTATGTACATGCATATATATATATATATATATATAGAGAGAGAGAGAGAGAGAGAGAGAGAAATTTATTATAAAGGGAATTGAAACTGACTATAAAATGTTATTTGCCATGTAGATATCAATAATGAAATTCTCCACAACATTTATTATAGAATTTGATCTCAGTAACTGACATAGAATTTTTCTTGTCACATTCATAAGATAAAGGTTGCAGAGGTTTTTCCCCAGAAATCAGTATAAGGAAGAGCTAATGGGTATACACTGAATACTATATTTTGGTTTCTGTTGGCCACAGTATTTTTAATGATATTTTATTGACTTTTTTCTCTCCTTTCCACCACATGCAAATGAACACAAATGCAAGCTCATAAGTATAGCATTGCCAGCTTCTCACATTATCTTTATTCTAATTTGTCTTCATTCACAGGGTCAACCAATTTACTTTTGCATATGTGAAGATTTTTGCTATTAAAATATATGAAATTATACAATAAAATTATATTTATATAGCAATTACATAGATGACTCTGCCATAGAAATTTTATGGTACAGACCAGGCAGACAGCTCAGCAGCCAACATTCCTGTCTGGTAAGCACAAGGACCTGGGGTAGATCCCCATTACCACATGCCGAGCTGGCCCACACCATGCCAGCCACCAAAACTGGGTGTGGTGGTACATGCCAGTAATCCCAACTTTTGGGAGGCTGCAACACAAAGATGACTAAGAGGCCAAGCTGTGTAGGGAGACCCTGTACTAAATAAATAAATAAATAAATATTAAAATACAAAATAAATTTTATGGTATGCTATGACTATGCTTTGTGCATTGTATTATTAAAAACTGTCAAAGAAATAAATACATTCACCCATTTGAAATAATAAATAGCCATACTTCTAAGTAATTCTTTTAAGTATAGATGAAAATCAACAAGATAAATAGATGTTACTAAAAAATTCAACTCAACCAAAACAAATCCAAAGTATTTGGCATAAGTGTCCCCTTTACCAAAATATTGTGCAGTGAGTTATTAAACTCATGTCACTAGTAACTCATGACTAGAAGCACCTACTTAGAAGCATTTTGGAGATACTGATTGGTCAAATCAGGTTGTTTCAATTTAATATGAATTTTTTTAAGAAAAAGAATTATCAAAGTACATGATAGACTCATTACACTACTGTAATAGTTAATATTAGGAATATTTTATTATTAAAATGATATATAAAGAGAAACAATAGTAAATTTAGAAACTTCTGTTTTCTTAAGTCTACAACCTTTTGAAGAACTCCAGTCTCCTTAATGACCCAGTTCTTAATTACTCCAGAGGAAAATTAGCAGGGGTATTCTATAAACAAATGTCTGTAATTAGGAAGGATTCATACACAATTGGGGCTTTCAGTTACAGTAAAACTTCAAAGAAGGGAAAAGTATATTTGACATTTTCAAAACAATTCCTTCAGTCATATGAAGACTGCACGTGAATTTCTAAACTCTGATTATCTCCTTCTATGCAAAAACCATTCTCACTTGAACCTTGTCAAAACTTTTAATTATTCCCTTTGCTCTACGTTTCACTTCTTGTTTGAACTTTAACACCACTATTTCATGCATATTCTACATATTCGTTTCAGTTCACTATAAAATAAGGCTGATATTTTCTTAACTCTGCAACAATAACTAAAACCCTGTAAAGCAAACATTCCAAAAATCATAACAGCTCTGGGTGGTGAACAAAATATGTTTTATATATTATTCCTATACTTTTATTACAAAAGTAATAATTATGATTAGTGGTAGTTAATCATAAATGGGCAAGGAAGACCACAGGACTAGAATGGATTGAGAGAGAAAGGAGCAGAGAGAAGGGAGTAGGAGGGAGATGAATCAGTCATCCTACTGTCACTGAGACACAGTACCAGACACCCATGATGAAGGGCGAATGGGCTTAATTTAGCTGATGGTTTCAGGAGACCCATTCACTTTATGGTTGGCAGTCTACAGGCAGAAGCCTTATGGTAGAATTGTGTGGCAGAGCAAAGCTATGTAGTTCAGGGCTGCTGAGAAGCAGAGCAAGATAACAGTGGCAGAAAGGCATGGTGGGTGGACAACCACAGATAATATCCAAAGACCATCTCAGATCCACCCAATAATCCCAATAACACACCTAGGAGGCTGCTTTACTAATTTGAGGGATATTTATAATCCAATGAATCTGATATATCAGTAATAAGGGGCAGAGAAAGTAACAGAGAGTCAAACAGAATATGTAGAGGTGATAAAAATACGAGGTTTTATTCTGATAAAAAGATCTCAGTTTTTAAGACTACATAGGTGGCTGAATTCTTGAGGCAGGGGAAAGACCAGCATCTTTTTGTGGAGAAAGCTAATGACATAGTGGTATGGTTAAAGAAAGGATAAACAGTGAAAATGTATTAACAAAGACACAAATGCTAATTATAATTGCCTGGTTGATAGCAAATGAAGATTAAAGGTCATATGCATGAGCATGTGAATGTGAGGGTGGCTTTCTTGCTGAGACACATCAGATCCCCTGAGAAAAGGAGAGCTTTATTTTGGCTCATAGTTTCACAAGTTTCAGTCCACAGCTGGCAGGCACAAATGCACAGACACATGGTGGAAGAATATGTTGTGGAGGAAAGCATCATGGCAACCAGAGAGAGAGAGAGAGAGAGAGAGAGAGAGAGAGAGAGAGAGAGAGAGCCTCCTTCAGGTCACACAGCCAGAGGCCCTCCTCCAACCAGGATCCACCTCCTAACAGCAGCACGCACCTATAGTGACCCATGCTCTGAACACCTCCCACATACCTGGTAATTTTGGTGGACACATTAGATAAGGATAAGAAGAAGGAAAAACAGAATGAAGACACATAAGGCTACTGAAAAGTAATGGAGGCTTATTCTCATGAAGCCGGACTAAGGACACAAAATGGTTGACTACACTCTTAGAAATGGCAGTGGAAAAATAGAAATGTGCTGGAAAAAATATTGGCTGATAAAACACAAGAGTGAATGAATAATGGGGTGAGTTAAGGAGAATGAAAACTAATGATCTCTAATATTTCTATTTTTCAGAATAAATAAATATTTTAGCAAAGGCAAAGAAGTACATGGAAGGGTCTAGAAATGAAAAAAAGTTATCAGGAAATGACAAGAGGATGTGGGTTTCAGAGGGCAGAGTGCAGTGAAGGACAATGGCCTATGACAGAGTTCAGGTAAGTTGTACTGGGTATTGCCTAATCAGAGAAATTAACCTTCACCAGTATGCATGGTTTTTTAGGAGAAAATAAGGAGATGGGCTAAATAAGTAGCTGTCACTAACTAGGTAGACTAAATTAGAAAATGTTTCATCAATGTTATTGTCAATTCCTATAGCATGGGAATTAAGATTCAGAATTGTTATAAAAATACTTTATCATTTATATATCGTATGTGAACTATCATGTTTTTATCTTGTATTATTTCCTACTTAATCCTCTAACATATCCTTTAGGAAAATTCTTGTGAACAACTACTGACTTGGGATATTATGACCCAAAGGCAAGACACATAGAAAAGTATGAGCTTTTCTTTAGCTTTTTCTTTAAGTTAAGTATCTATCTCTTGGTAGATCGATCCAAAGGCGAAGCTTTGTTATACTAGAAATCTGAAGTTCAGACAAAAATTATCTTCATGATTTTTCCCCTTTATTATTATCTAAAGACCCAATATAAATGTATTTCCATTCTCCTGGGCCAAATAACTGATATTTTTGTATAGCCAAAGATCTATACCTTCCATATATAAGCTCTAATATAAAACTGTTCCTTGTCAATTCTAGGAAATTACAAACAAAATATAACTCCAATCCTCCACTTTACACTAGGTATCAAAATAATTTCACAGCTGATTTACAACTCTTACCCTCATCTCTATGTCTGAAGAGCAAAGTGACCCATCTAGGCAGGAAACTAACAGAGCATTCTCTCCCTTCCTCTTTCTGCATTGTGTTCCCAATTTCCCAGCAGTTGTCTGTCCCCATAGTTAACCTCAGAGAACAAAATAAAGCTTTCTTGTCCAATGAAGCAAGAAGAAAAGCTCTCTCCCTGAAAATGTAACTCCATCTCAAATTTTTTGCAGAAATAGAGATTAATCTTGCCCCTTTGCCAACTCATCCTGTAGTCAAAGAACCTCAGAATATAAAAATTTTCAGTAATTTTCTCTGTTGCTCCCATCAAGCTATATTTTTACATATGGCTGAAATGGAGTAGAAACTAGAGAATGGTATGTATTCACCTCTGGAATGATCTCATGTTTTCTGAGCAAAAGATCCCACTGGCTTCTCTAATGTGTAATTCAAAGATGCTTAAATAATGGCTAAGTATTTATGGTTCAGTTTAAATATCAAAGTTTTGTGTCCTATTATTCAACATGCACTGTAATAATACAATGGCATTTATATATTGTCAAATTGATTTCTGAGTCCCAAATAAAGATCCATTTAATCAAAACACTGCTACAAGCATAGTCTTGCTTTAGGCCAGTGACACTTGTATCAAACCTCTTTGTTTAGAGATCAGTATTTACAAGGAAGAAGATCATCAACAACTAAAACCAAAGCAACAGCCACAAAATTAGCCTGCAGCTTGAAAAAGGTACTTGATAACATTCCTCTCATATCTGATTCATAATTTGAAAATTAACATGTTTAAAATTCAACAAGCCATTTTTTAAAGGTGTATATTGGTAAATGTGACTACCAGTAGGGAAAATTTCCTCTCAAAATGGGAACACGGAGCAGGGGGTGGTGGTGCATGTCTGTGATCCCAGCACTCGGGAGGCTGTGGCAGGAGTGTCACTATGAATTTAAGGCCAACCTGGGCTACACAGTGAGTTTAAGGGAAGTTTGAGAGCCTGTTTCAAAGAGCAAACAAAAAAAGTGAACATAGTTGTGGCTAAAATAGAGTATCAATTTGGATTGATAAAAATGTATTTTGGGGGAAGGAGTTGTTATTATTATATTATTGGGCAAAAGAAGCATTAAGCATTTTAGAAAATATACAAACTTGTAAGCATTTCAATGAAATCAAGATAATAACGGAAGAAAATTTAAGAATTTTAGTGAAGAGTGAACATTTTTCTTTATTTTTCATGTATTTGGTACAGGGTCTCACTATTCAAATCAGACTCCTAGTGATCCTTCTGTTTTTAGCCTCCCCAGTGCTGGGATTACAGGCGTGTGCCACCATGCTGGGTATTCGTGGCCAGCTCAGTGCACTCATGGGTGGGGCCAGAACGACATGTGATACCAGGGATTGAACCCTGGTCCCTGCGCTTGCCTAAGCAGGTGCTTAGTCCACTGAGCTATCATGCTGGCCCTTAGGAGTAAACATTTTTCAAAAAAGATTGAACATGTTTGTATTTGAGGAGTATTATAAATTACAACAGAAATTTTAGGTAGCCTCTAAAGAGAAAATGTTACATCTTTATTGATCCATTAATCAGCATAACAAAATGCACATCTCGGCAAATTTGACTTAATGTAAAATTATTGTGTTTTTATTACTAGATAGGGCAATACAATGGTACTATCTATTATTATAAAAACTGGTATAACATTTTTTATTTTGCATAATTTGATTTTATAATTATCAGTTCATATACTTCTTAAAGTTAAATTAATAATACATCTGCAAATATAGTTTTACATAATAAATTAATTTAGCAGATATTTGCCTGCCTTACTCCTAAACAGAGTTATCTGTGCTAGTGTTTTATAATCTTTCTTTCTTTCTTTCTTTC
>NDGN011463375.1:0-12979 GCA_002564285.1 Tympanoctomys barrerae
CTTCCTTCCTTCCTTCCTTCCTTCCTTCCTTCCTTCCTTCCTTCCTTCCTTCCTTCCTTAGTTTAACAGATATTTCACCTCAATGTGCCTACTCTTATTTAAGTACTTGCTTAGGAAATGGAGTTTTAAGTAGAAGACTGTATGTGCGCATGTATGAAATCATAGATTGTAGGCACATGCTGGAGAGCCAAGACATGATTTGAATTAATAAATGGGATAAAGGAATTGAGAGGAGTGAACACAGAATCAGTTAGTTTTGACTGCAAAGGGCTTCATGTGTTCCATTTCAGCAGAGATGCCTGTCAGTGAGTCATAATGTTGGTTTAAGACAGTTGGGGTTTCTTTCATAGTGATTTGAGCAGTAAACCAAACATTCTTTCAAATTTTTATTAAAGTAGACAATTGGATTATGTGCACTCTACTGTAAAAGTATTTTTGAAGCAGTAACACCTGGACGTGGTTGCTCAGGCCTGTGACCCCGCACGCTGGAGGCTCACACGGGACACCAGGCTGGCTTCACAGTGAAATCAAAGCCGTCCTGATTTACACGGGGAGACCCTGTTTCAAAACAAGAATGAAACAAAAACAAAAATAAATGTCCCACAAAGCAAATAAAGCAAAAAAACCAAAATGAGAAAATCTGTTTTGTTACTGTCAGTCATGCATTTGAATGTTTTTCAAGTGCGCCTTCCGATTTTATTTTTGACCACTTGTAACGTTCTTAAACTACAGCAGATTTTTTTTATTCAACAGTTCATTTTATTAAAATTATTTAAATATACTAAGCAATGAATAATGTAAACTTACTGCAGAAATTCAAGTCAGCTTTAAAAGCAAAAATTGTAAAACTTCTTGGAAGATATTATGAAGAAAGACAAATACTCTCGAGGCAAGATCGTAGATTACCGTTATGTCTGTAATCCTGTACGGGCTGTGTGACCTGTTGCAAAACTGCTTAACGTCTACAGTTTTCTCATCTGTGTAATGGAAATAAAAACAGTGCCTCCCTCCCACTTTGGTTTATTGTGATAACCAAATAAGGTGACATTTATTCTTAGAATGATGCCAGGAACCTAAGAAGTGCTTTGTAAAGTGTTAGTCATTATAACATTGTGAGTTTTACAAATTCTTTTCAGTGTTGTCAAACTACAGACTGTTTCTATTGCTTTATTTGGTGTGGCATCAATGGACAATATGGTACATTTTAAGAAGACAGGTACTTGAAAAGCTGTTATTCTTTACTTTTTAGTACACAATACTAATAGGTGTCCAAAAGCAGCCCTTCAGTTGGGATGCATTTTTTTTTTCTTGGTTGTGAAAATTTACCAAAAATCAAGAAGGAAAAGAGCTTAGGGTAGAGGTTCTTAGACCTATGTTGGATCTTTCAAGTTAACTCACTCATTTTACAGAAGAGAAGCTGAAAGCTTTGTATGCTTAGCCTCCCAAAGGTCACATGACTAGTGCCTATAAAGTGAGTCAAGAACAGGTATCTTTTGTCTTCTAAATCTTACTGTTCTTTATTTGACAGTGTCTGACTAGCAGTAACATTCTTATGAAAAGAGAGAAAACACATGATATTTCTTTTAATCTCTTTATTAATATAATCACATTTAGAGCAAGAGTCTACTGGTAACTCAGCAGTTTGTAATTGCCCTTTGCTAGCGAGCTGGCCCTACGTCCTCAGGAGCACACCCCTGTGAAAACCATGGCCTACCTAGCAGAAGACCCAAGCTTCTGTCTCTTACTTCTGGTAATTTTGTGTAAAGTGACACCTGAACACAGAAAAGCAGACTGTGAGTTAAGACTGTTGAATTATGAAGTCAGAATTCTTCCTAGAAATCAGTAGACTAAGACTATGTTAGCTCGTGTTTCATATTACACAAGAGAAAATAAACTGAAAGGTCAGTTGAACAGTTACAGCATTGCCCTTTTCCAAGGTAATCAGCAGAACATGTAGCAAAGAAGTGAACAGGAGCGTGACTGGAAAGAGAGAGGCGTGTCCCGAGGCGGGCAGCTTCACGTGCTTGGGACAGTGCTTGACACCTCCAGGCCCAGCCAGATGGGCGGTCTCACAGGGCCTACCTTCAGTAATTCTGATTTATTGCATTTAGATGATTTCTTTTTCTAGTTAAGTAGTCAGGTTTTCATTTTGCCAGAAGACTCCAGAAATTTTAATATTGACCATTAATCATACCTTGGTAAACTGCAAGGCAATATATTATTAATTTCCTTGCAGCGTGAGACAAGGCACAGTGATTAAAATTAATTTCTAGCTACATTGTGTTAATTTATTATAATCAATTAGTCTGTTAAGAAGTCAAAATATGTTTGCCTTAATGGCTATATAGTAGATTCTTTAAGTTGTGTCTTTAACCTTGTAATATTTCTATTATTTTAAATGTAAAATTGTAGAAATAAGTAGTTGTTATTAAAAGAAACAAAGAATTATAGAAGGCATCCTAAATGATACCAGTAAGTGAACTATACTTTTTAAATGTTAATTAAATACAAAATTTCAATAAAATATTTTTAGGACTTACAGGATTTTAGCAATAATTTTCCCTGAACCCTTCACATCTGTAGCTAGTATTAGAATTAGAAAAAAAAAATTAATGCAACAACAGCAATTTTATTCCCAGCACCAAAAATTAATACAACAGCAATTATTTACTCTTGTTTACTCTTGGGACACTTTTAAATAGTATTCTTGCTTTTAAAGGAGTTTTGAATTAAATTCACTTTCTTTTTAAAAACTGATCTCTATTTCATCCTTTGGTATTAGCCCATGTGGATCTATGCATGTGATCTTTCTATATACTCAACTTGGATAATTCTTTAGGGTAATCATATGTTCTTATGTACCTGGTTGCTTGTTCCCACAGGACCTTAAGGAGAAAAGATAGGAGCTATAGGAAGATTCCTTCCCATTTTCTGCTTCTTATTAGACAAAGTGTGTCCTGTGCAGCCTTCGTCCTATTGTACTGCTATAGATTGAAAGTCTGTAGCTCCCTATGTTGAAATTCTGATGCTCAATATGAGGACGTTGGGCTGGGGATATGCTTCCTGCTTGCCAAGCATGAGGTCCTGAGTTTGATTCCTAGCACCAGGCAAAACAAGACAACCGAAACAAACAAAATACCAATAAAATTAATGTGAGATATTTAAAGATGGGGCTTTTGCAGGCTGAATTATGATAGGAAACTTTCGTGATAGTCTTAGTGCCCTCATAAGAAAAGACAGATGAGCTTGTCTCTTCACTGTACTGTGTGAGAGTGTAAGGGCAAGCCAACCATGTAGGAAGAATGCCTTCCGCAGATCCCTGATGTGCTTACACCTTGACCTTGAATTGCGCAACTTTTAGAACTGGGAAATAAGTTCTTGTTTAAGCCACTCACTGGGTGTAATGAGTTAGAGCAGCCTAAGCTTGCTGATATGCAATATTTGAACTCTTCAGCTAATTGCTTGCAAACTCCAACCTGCACAAGTTGAGCCAAGCCATTGTATAGCGTCTGGAGGGCTAGTGGGATTGAGTCTATCAGGGAAGGGTACATTCTAGGGCTCTTGATTTTTTTTTTTTTTTTTNTTTTGCGTTGCTCTTAAGCCCAACAATTTTATAGATGTTATAGTCTAATCATATGCTGATTAGTTCATGTGAAAGGTTTGAAGCATACTAGGGACGTTGTTTCATTTGAATATCAAAGCAACACAGAGGGGTCAGTTTACTACTGCCATTTCAGATTAGGAAATTTAGTGTTAGTTACAGTTATTAAGAGACAGGATTAGAATTCAAATTCAGGCAGAATAATCTTAATATGAAACCTAACTCGTTATTATCACCATTGGCCAATATAATCAGGAAAATAATAAGTTCATTAGATATGTTAAATAAGTACTACTTTGTGCCAGTTTTTCAAGTGCATGGGATATATCTCGGTTCAGAAGTGATGATTTTCCTTGTATTTTGGGCATTTACATTCTGGCAACTTGTGCTCGGATTGCAAGTCTTTATCAGTACATTGTATAATGATTTCCTACTCTCTGCCACATACAAAGAATACTCTATTTTAAAGACATTAATTCTATATCTCTATGTTTTCAGTGATCAGCATAGTGTTGATTATGCAGTTGAAATTCTCTAATGTTTGTGTAATAGATGGATTTTACTATTTTCCTTCTAACTTTTGCTTAAAGACTTATTTTTTGTTCTTTCCTGAGAGATGAAGTCAAGGTATATACTAAATTGAACTGGGATTGGGAATGCCAATGAAATTTTGAATGGAATTTTGAAAATTCATGCATTTTTTTTGTGATTAATGGTATTTGAACATTTAAAAATTAGCATAGCATTCTAAAATAAGAAACTGTGTTTTTATGCTTTGGATGTTGAGTGCTATCCGAAACTCCAAATATAAAGTCTTGGGTCTTAGAGTGGTAGCACTGGGTGGAGAGGTGGACTTTTAGGAGGTGTTGCTTATTGGAAGTCTTCAGGTAATTTGCTGGCCTTGGAAACCATTGTAAAAGTCCAGATTTTCTTTCCTTGTGCTCTGGTTTGAGAGTGTGACCATTTTGTTTCCCTGTGTGCTCCTGTAAATGTCCCATTGCCCTCAGAATCCAGACTGATGGGGCTGCTGAATCTCGGACTTGTTACTCGAAACCATGTCTCCTTATGAAACCAGTTGGCACATGCATGATATTGCAGGTACGCAAAGCCTAGCAGTACACATGATAATGGCTGATAGATTGGGTGAACTTGAGACGTTGAGAAGTTTACGGGACTCAGCAGGGAGCCAACATCCTCACTTTGCAAATGTCCTGAGCTTGTGCAGGAAGAGGACACAGAGACGTGTGAGTGCTACGCCTACCCTGGGGTGCGGACAGCCTGCTTACAGTATAAGGAAGGAAAAGAAGATTGTTCTCCCTATGTTTGCTCTTGTTGCTTTTGTCGTCTTCTGTCACCTCCTTGGAGCCAGCTGATCATGGACAGAAACCTCCACAAACTGTGTGCTAAACAAGCCTTTCCTTCCTTAGTTTTGGATGTTGAGTATGTTATCTTAGCAACGAGAAAAACTGAGCAACACATATATGTATATTATTAAGTCAATCTTTAAAATTTTTATTGCTTGGCCTTGTCTAATTCCTGTGCTTTTCATAAGTCTACTTAATAAAATCTTCATTCGTCTGTGAAAAAATTCATCTTTCAAAGTGGTTCTCTAAATATGTCTCTGATTTATCAGTTAGTCCCTCCATAAAGTCTTTAAAGGATTTTATTTTTGTTCAGTTTATTATCTGGCTAAAAAGACATCATTTATATCTTTATTAGCCACTAGGTTCCTCCACATTTTCTTACTATGATTATGTACAGCTAGTTGTCAAGTGGACCAAACCCACCTAATTTTTATTTTTATTTTTTAATTAATTAATTAATTAATTATTTTTTGCAGTACCAAGGATCAAACTTGGGACTTTCTGCTTGCCATGCAGGTGCTTATGCCACTGAGCTATCTCCCTGGTTCCCACCTAATTTTTGTACACGTAATGATCTCTGTCTTTTGTACTGTCAAAATGTATTGCTGGTCCTTCAAGATGTAGCTCCAGCGTGAGCGGTTCCCTAAAGTCACTTTAATCTCCACTTCTCCTACTTCTCGCTTCTTTTAAAACTCACTTATGCCGGGTGGGCCTGAGCTGAGCAGTATTTTCCAATGGAATGATGAGCATCTTCAGAGAAGGATATTGTTTTATACAATCCAATCAGTTCCATATAGTAAAAATATTTTTTTCTACAGCAAATATTTGTTTGTTTGTTTGTTTGTTTTTGTTAAACATTTGCCCCTGATGAAAAATATAAAATATTTAAATTCTCAAATGCTTAACCTATATTAGACAGTCTTAATATGTGGGAAATTTTGTATATTCTGGGTATTCTTCATTTAAAAAAAATTTTTTTGGCACATCCCTGCGTTTATGGAAGATTGATTTAAAAAGTTATTGCTTTCTAAATATAAACTCAAACCAAACTCAACTAGCCCTCCCACTTTAATCTTGTTTCCCTTCTTTTTAGCTACTAAAAATTATTTTTGGACTTTTCTTCTATTCTCTTGCCTGTAAACTTCCTAAAGTGTCCGGTAGGAAGCAAACAGCAATATAAAATCTCAAAAATTAAGCTGATGAAGACTTCTCTGAGGGGTTTCTTGGGTTTTAGGCTTCCCGAGAAACCCTGGAGAGGAGGCTCCCCTGGGAAGCCCCTTCCAGATTAGGCGTGATCCATGCCCCCCGACCTCTAGCGCCTGGGCGCACAGCCCTGTCTCAAATTAGAGCTTCAGAGCTGAACTAGGGAAAATCATCTTCCAGAAGAACGGGGATGGCAGACTGGTCCTGTTTTTTCTCCCTTTTGTACTCCTATTACCCGCTACTTTCTTACAGTAATTTATGTGTTTCTTGCTTATCCAATTTACTTAGTTTTCCCAAGAGTTTTCATAATCTGCCCATTCAAATGAATATGGACTGTCTAATATGTGTTATGTTTAGTATGCCTGTATTTGTAATTTTTTCAAAAAATATGTTTAGTGCAGGGTCTATCGGGTCTCACCACACAGATCGGACTCCTGTTTTCAGCCTTCCAAGTGCTGGATTATAGGCAGGCGCAACCACACTCAGTCTCAATCGCAGTCTCAGCGCGCCCAGGGGTGGGGCTGGCACTGCAGGCCTCCGATAGAACGCTGGTCCCCACTACTGCCTGAGCAGGCGTTTTAATCCAGGGAGCTATCTGGCCAGCCCTGTAATTTTTTTATACTGGTGAAAAAGTGACAAGTCTTCTCAAAGACTTTTAGAATTTGAGGGGAAAAATCTTAATGTTGCCTAGTAATTATTACATACATTAAAATTAAGCAAGCTACATGTAAAAGAAATTTGGTGAATTTAAAAGTATAGAAAATTGTTGCCACTTTGCTTTTTTTTTTTTTTTTTTTTTTTTCAATGCATGTATTTGGTACAGGGTCTCACTGCACAGTTGGGACTCATAGTAATCCTCCCGTTTTTAGACTCCCCAGTTCTGGTATTACAGGCATGTGCCACCACGCCCAGACTCAGTCCTGCTTAGCATGTCCTGCGGGCTTTCTGGGGGTGGGGTCCGTCCAGTGTGTGGACCAGGGATTGAACCATGGTCCTTGTGCTTGCCAAAGTAGGCGCTTAGTCCGCTGAGCTGTCTCGCCTGCCTGCCCTTATTGCCACTTGAGATGGAGAAAATTTATAGCTAGCATATATTAAACACTTCACAGCTCCTGTATGATGTAGCTCGTTCACTGTGATTCTGATGACTTATGGTTATGAGGTTTCTTGCTACTTAACAGGGTGAAATAAGGAAAAAGAAGATGACTTGTTTAGGGTCACATAAGTGTGTAACAGGGTTAGGATTTGGACCTAGCCTTTTACTTCAAGAGATTTAACTATTCAGCACTGACTCACTTAATTGTAAGACTGATAGCCTTAAGAATAAAACGCAGTGGAGTGTTGTAGGGAAGACTATACCTTTGTGACTATTGGTGATGCTTTCTATGGCTTGTTACTTTCTTGAGCTTGGATAACTTGCATATTAACTGACTATTTCTCTCATAAAAAGAAGATTAAAAAGGCAATGTAGAGACCAAGTTTTATAGTATTTATAGCCATTCCTTGTATTTGTATAGAATACTAGTTTGTAAATTAGGTTCACTTTATGTTCTCAGTTGCTAAAAAATTGACCTAGCTTCTAAATATCCTTTAAATTCATAGGAAGATATTAACAGAGACTAGTAGAAAGGGCTCAGGCATGATGAGCCTGCTGTGTCCTCAGGCATTTTCTTTTTTGAGCTACAGTGATTTCAAAGTGGAATGTGCATTTCTGTATCAGAAGCTATAGGGCTGACCTTGAGGGAAGTCAAGATATTTAAAGTAATATAATACTATAATCCTGTTTCCATTGAAATTTAACCAACTGGAACATTTGAACATATCCTATGAAACTTTGTAAGAATGATTATTTCAAAAAATTATCCTGAAAATGTATTTTAAAGTATTATAGCCACATCAACAATAACATTATTACATAGTTTTAAAAATAAGTAATTTTCTTTTTGTTATGATATATGTGTGTATTTTTAGCCCTAAAACCAGATAATGTTTTTGATTTTTTTATATCATGTGATCATTTTATTATTATTACTCCATGTGCCACTTAGCATGGGTTAGAGTTTCTATATCGTGAGAAGTATAGTGGACAATATCTCTAACATGTTAAAATTACTTCCTTTTATAGTACTTGAAATTTGTGTAAGTTGTTTCAACAGACTTATCGATCTGTTTGTTTTTGCAGGTCAGAATTTTAAGTATTTTGAAACATTTTCTAGTCTGTCTTTCTGTATTTATTTAGCCTTTCTGCATGTATGTGTGGGTCTATGTATTTGTTTATTTATTTATCAATACTGAGAATTTAAGCCAGGCCTTGTGCTCTGAGATACATCCCATATGAGGTGGAACAGTTTTTGATACATATTTGGGCTACTTTTCTCTGAAATTTTGGCTTTATTTTCTAAAAAAAATGTTTAAAATTTTCATTTCACTTGAAATAACTATATAACAACAAAATTATATGTGTGATAAAAGCAGTGAATATTTGAATTAAAAAATTACAGTCAAACATACATTGCCATCAATCCTGCTCTAAATATTTCTCCTTCTAACACGTATATTGCTCTTGTCACTTTCTAAAGACCTTTTTTTCTGGAAGTCCTTTTTGGTGAGTGTCTTTTGATGAGCTGTTTTGGCTGCTTTGGGATCCTGAATCAATTCAATCTTGAGTTTTGGGAAGAGCTAGAAGTGGTAGGATAGCAGATCTGTTCAGTAAGATGGGTTGAGACACATTGTAATATTTTTATTTGAAAAAAATTGCTATAGAGAGTTGATCAACAAATGCTAATCACAAAGTATGGTGAATGTTTTAATTAAATAATTTACTATAGTAAAAGGCACATTGGCATTATTGCCCCTCACAGTACTTTCAAAGCTTCTTTTCGTGTTGAACATACTCATCTCTTTATTCTTGGCAATGTCCTTTACTGTAATAAGCTTTTTTTCAAACTTTAAACATTCTCCATGTTTATCTAATACATTTCAGCAGCTTAAAATTTCATGTTTTGTATGTATTTGCTTCCCATACATTTATTCAAAGGGTATGTGTGTTTAATTCTTCAGGAAATTTTTTTAGTTTTATAGATTTTATGTCCATTTTATTTTTCAGAATCAATAGTTCCTAGTTGGGTCAGTTTTATTTCTTTTTTCTTCTCTAGTTCAGTGCTATATTTTAAATTCTAGTTATTTTTTCATTTAATGGATCCTTTGTATGCTTGTTGATTTATAAATTATTATTTTCTAGTGATAGCTGTTGATCTTGGATTTGTTTGTTTCTTAGGTCTGCATTTTTGTTTTACCTTTCTTTTTTTTTCGTTTTGTTTTTTTTACCATATAATCTCCTAGATATTATCTTATTCAAGTCATTTTTACATAAGTTATTCTATAGTGTGAAATATTTTTAGTAATGTGCTTTTTTCAGTAAGTTGGGGTGTGTTTTATCATTCAGCTCCTGAAAGATTGTTTATTCCCTGCATAACCCCTATCTGTATTCGTACCATCTTTCTGAGATTCTCACTACTTGCCCCTCAGGCTATCAGAGGCTTACGGGGAATCTTATCAGAACTGTGGACTTCTTTGTGTAGTTTCAGCTCCTTTATTTTTGACTTGAGAATACCTTACGCACATTACTTTTCCAGTTTTACCAATTTCTCCCTACTTTGCTTCTGCACAGATAGGAAGGTCCTTAAGAAAAATAGGCAGAATGTTTTGATGTTCCAGTGCCGAATCTTGGGGCAGGGGAGAGGATGCGGGCCAGCTAGATCCTGTTCTTTGTTCTGCGTGGGAATCTCCAGTGCCTTCATGACCGTTGGTTTTGTAATTTGACATGATGTATATTCTTGCAGTTCTAAGATGCCTTATGGGAAGGTGAGGCAAACAACAGCCCACAGGTCAATTCTGATGTAGTTCTTTTTTGTGTGTGAATGAAATGTTATTGGAATCCAGTCTTGTCCACTCATTAGCATATTGTCAGTGGCTCCTTTCATGGTTTAGAGACATATCTGAGGAGCTGTGACAGAGACCATATGGCTGACAAAGTTTAAAATAGTCACCTCTGCTCCTTACAGAAAGTATGTGAAACCCTGTTGTAGGGTAATGTTATTGTTCTTCTGGGGATTTTGACTGCTTTTTTTTTTAGAGTCAGAGGAGAGAGATGTAGGGATTTTTTTTTTCAGTGTATTATTTTGGTGTTGAAACTAAGTGTTAATGTTTAATTATTTTACAATCATATATACCAATATCCATTAATCTGAGCAACAGATATGATGAAAACATGTACTGCAATAACCATGGTTAAATTTTTATTGTTTTGAAATTCTGTACCATATGTATTGTTTGTTACTGTTTCTGACTTTGTTTCTGCTAATTTTTTTTTGCTTTTGGTTTTGTTTTTACTCTTTAAAATAAGATGAAATGATAAAAAAAGTCTATTTTGACATAGAAGTTGCTATTCTAATTTAAAACAAATATATTGTAAACATAGCGTATTTCTTATACCAAAGTGTTTGAAATTACAAAACGTGGTAGGTGAGTTGGTTTGCTTTATTGGCCTAACAATTTTTATATCCTAACAGGCAACCAGTATATGAAATGATTTATGTTATTCTTCTTCAATGGTGCCTTATTTTCTTAGACTAGTACACTTACATCATTCAAATATCTTTTTTGAAAGATTAATTTTATAATTTCATTTCTTTTGCACTTTCAAAGGTATAAGAAGTTCAGCCACATTTTGAGCAACATTGGAGAGAGCGAAGGAGGTATTGATAAGTTTTCCAGAGGCTATGAGTCATTCGGTGTTCACAGATGTGCTGATGGCGGCTTGTACTGCAAAGAATGGGCCCCAGGAGCAGAAGGCGTGTTTCTTACTGGAGAGTTCAGTAAGTATTTTGAAAGTATTTGTGTTAAGTGATAATGGGGCCAAGGCGAAAGCTCAGTTTTGAGAATGGTATCAGTGGAAAAAGGAAGCATTGATAACCTGTCCTTGATACAAAGGAAAGTATCAGAATGATCAGAAGCAGAGACAGGTGTACAGTGTACAATTTGATTTTACAAGACTCAAAAGCTTACATGCTGTATTGCTCCACTACTGTGACATTCTAGAATCAGCAAAACTATGGGAATAGGCAACAAATTCTTCCTGATAGGGGTGAGTGCTGTGGCTGAAGGTTGATTACAAAGGGGCACATCCAAAGACATCTTAGGGCTTCCAAGAACATCGTAAATCCTAATTGTGGTGGTGGTCACATGACCATGTGTTTGTCGAACTATATGGAACCCCACATGTAAAAAGCATGAATTTTACTGCATAGTGCTTCAAGGAGCCCAACTTAATGCAAGTTTTGATTTATTTTATTATTTAAACTATTACTATCCCATATAAATAAAATGTGAGATAAACATAACTCTAATTCTGTGTGGTTCTATTAAAAAGGTAAAAGAACATGTGAATGTTTTCATCATAAATTTTATTTGACTCAACATATATAAATGCTATCAAATTAACATTTAATCAGTATAAATGTATTAGGAAGAAATTTTCATTCTTCTTTTGTATTATGTCTTTGAAATCTGGTTATAGCAAATACCATCTCAGATGCTTAATTTTCATGGGTAATAGTTCATGCAATATTTATGTTAAATAAAATTTTCAGCTTAAAAGTAGGTTCACATGCCAAGGTTTTTCCAAACTTAATTAAAATTTTTCCAGTTACTGATTCTAAATTTAAATTTAATGAAGTAATTAAAATGAAATAAAATATAAAAGTCCATGTCTTAGTTACACTGACCTCATTTCAGGCTCTCTGGAGCCACATGTAGCTACTGAGTCCTGTTTTGGAACATACAAGCCTAAGGAGTTAAAATCATTCTCTGTGTATTCACAAAGAGTACATGTTACGTGTCTGTATTTCTGGTATGTTGTTTGAAAACTTATTTGGTACATTGTAAACAGTGGTGAAATCTGATAGTTTAGATTTGTTTGGCATGATGATAATTGTGAAATATACTTTGAGAGTATATTTTTCACTTACGTTATTGCTGTTTTTAATAATTTTTCCTGTACAGACATTTCTTTTCCCACCTTCAGTGACTAACTTGACTTCTGGGTCTTGTTACTAGACTATTGAAACCTTTTCTTATAATGAAGGGATTCTTTGATACTCTATTTTATTATTATTTCCACTTATAAATTTCAGAGTATTTACTGAGAATGTGCAGGTTGAATTTTTTATATTATTATGTATATTGAAATGAAATAAGATTCTCAATTAATATTTGATACTTGTATGTTTATCCTTCCATATTTATGGTCAGATCCACATAATAGGTTTTATTAATACAAAAATAAATATAGGAAAGGAACTATATAAAAACTAGATTTGCAGGGCTGGCCAAATAGCTCAGAGGATTGAAGTACCCACTTAGGCAGACACAGGGTCGGAGGTTTGACCCCACCATGCAGTGTGGGCCCCGCCCCCGGGGTGCTTTGAGCTGGTGAGTGAGACTGCACATGGCGCGTGCGTGTAATTCCAGCGCTTGGGAGGCTGAACACAGGCTGATCACCATGAGTCCTGTCTACACAGTGAGACCCTGTAGGCCCTTACTAAAATACAAAAAAAAAAAAGAAAAAAGAAAACTAGATTTTTGAACTATAATTATGTCTAATGCTGTATGTGTGTTTGGTGAATTATACTTACTATTCATATATTATTATTAATTATACTTTAAGCTCTACTTAAAGCTTCATGCTTAAATATAAAAAAATACAGTAATTTATTTAATATTTATATGATTAAATATTTACAAAAATATAATA
>NDGN011463382.1:0-13363 GCA_002564285.1 Tympanoctomys barrerae
GTCTGCCATTGAGTATTGTCTTGTCCTTGGATGAGAAATAAGAAGTAGTAGATATGCTGGCTTCTCTAACCACAGTCTGCCTGTCTTGGTTGCTAGACCATGTTCAGTGACTGTTCCCAGTATGACCCTTCCCTCTGCCGTCCACTTCCCTCACCCTTGGCTGTCCACCTGTCCACATGACTGCTAGAGCTGCTGGCATGGAGGCAAGTATGATGAAAGCAGGAGAATGGAATGCATCTTTCCAATAGATGTTCCTGCAGCTTCCATATCTCCCATGAGAATAATAGGCTTTGGAATGTGGCTGGCTCCAGAATAAGAAACAGAGGGAGCCCCAACCCCAGCACATAGGCAGCCTGCAGACCCAAGAAGAATGGATGCTTTAAGTTGGAAGGATTCTTAAATTGTCATTTATAATGTAAAAGCAGTAATCTACATGGAATAATGATGTTTGATAGGGACACAAGGGTGTGCGCCACTTTGGGAGATGGAAGTATTGCAAACCCTGATAGAGATGATAAAGGCTACCGGCTCTCTGGAGCTGACTACATACCAGGAACTATTCTAAAGTCTTTTCATGGAGTGGGGGATTTAAGCCCTATGGGAGGAGTACAATTATATCTCTCCAGATTTAGTGATGCTCTGCCAAAGGCAGCATGGCCAAGAGTGGAAGCACAAGCTTGATGTTTCATAGGTCACACCAAACTAGGAGAAGTCCATGTGTGCCCTCACCTCTAGGCCCAGAAAGGGCTGTCTTCAAAGAGCAAAGTCCAGGGTTCCGCTGGTATCGCTGACTGCCTGAACAAGGCGCCTGCCGCAGCTATGCTACACATACATAGCAGTCACAGCTCCCATGTGGAATAGTGATGTACTTTGTGGGCTTGTGGATGTTTGTGATTTATAATTACATCAAATTGTCTATCTATCTATAGCTACGAAGTATTTCCTTCACTGGCACAAGAGGGAACAGGCCAGTTTTGCTGCCCAAACAAATTACGTTGAAGCCTATTCTCTCTCTCTCCTTCAAGTTGTGATCATGTGTCTCAGGAACATGATAATTGAATACATCTGTGGACAAAAATCATCCTATTTGCAATGTTTATGTTTGTTTACCACATGCCATTACCTATGCTAATGCCCACATATGTGTTACTGCTTTCTGATAATGACACAAATGTACCTCAGTAAAGGCCCTATTTATTTTGCTATTAAGGCAATAACCAAATATATAAAATGCAATAAGGCACCAAAAGAACCCCAAGGGGGCCAGGGAGATAGCTCAGTAGAATAAGTGCCTGCCTGGCAAGCACAGAGTGCTGAGTTCAGTCCCCAGTACTGAAATAAATAGATAAGTAAGAAAATGAAATGCAGTGAGGAATTAATACCACAAGCTGCAAAGGTACCACAACATCAGGCTCTGTTTTAAAGTTACTCTTACGTGTTGCATTTTGCACTTCATAGATTTCTGTATCAATGCTGCCTTTGCTCACAGACCTGCCCACAGCTGAGTGGTACTGCCCTCATTGCCATGTCTCAGCAAGCCGTGTGGGTGCTGCAGTGCAGGCTTGGTGCAGGCTCTGAAATGTAGCTATGCTATTTGTTATACTGTGGGAACCAGTGTGAATTAAAACCATCCCTGGAAGGTTGTGCATTGAACCAGAAAGGAATGAATAACTTCCATCAGACATCCCTATATTTTATGTCAAGCCTCTGCCATGTCGTCTGGAAGAAAATCCATTTAATGAACACCATCCTCAGAAGTTGGATGAGGCCCTGCCCTGGACACCGTTTGATACCTAATGTCAGAACCACAGCTGAAAACATGGCCGATGCTCTGGCCAGGGGGATTGGACAGGCCCTGGCACCACATGTGACTGGGTTCATTACAGGATAATGGCACAGCATTGCTTTGGCCAGCATCATGTTACAATTTTATTTGCTCCTAATAGAGTGGCTTGTGAGTTCATCTCTGGCTACCTTCTATACAAAGGTCCGCGTTCCTGGATTCCTGCAGACATTTCATGCTTAACACAGCCCAGAGAGGATGAGACTTAGGGTGACCTGACACCCGCACACTTTGTGTTGGAAAGAACCAGGGCCCAGGCCCTCTTTCCACTTTGCTTCCATTAGTTGCAAATCCCCCTTGTCCTTTTTAATTTTTAATTACCATTGTCTGCTCACCTTTGTTTTACCCATGACATCTTCAATTTAAACAGTACCAGAGAGGTTGATGTGAACAGTTTTCTTTTCAGCTTAAGTGACTGCAGCTCGTTTAGCTGTTAATTATGCAGGGAGGTTTGCATGGCTGCGGCTGGTGATTTGAATATGCTCTTGATGTCAGGTCCTTGTCTGGGCAACTGAGCTTGTAAAAGGATTATGATGATGTATGTATGGTTCATGGTTAAGTGGGCTAATGAAAGCACCTCATTTAATCAAACACAATTAATTAAATTAACTTATGATATTAACCCATCTTTCTGTGCATGTATAATTTATATTAATTGATTTGCTGCATTCAAGTTGACCAATCAGGTGGGTTGCTGACAGCTAAGGACTAAGGAGTGTCATTAGCATTACTTTGATGCAAACCATAATTGATGGGTCAGTGTGTTTTAGGGATGTAGCAAAAGCTTTGCTAATTGTCATAAGAAGTTGAAATTGATTGTGTCTGCATTAGTACATAAATTTAAATTGATTAATGTTTTGTTCTAAAATTAATGTCCACTCTAGATGGGTGATACAATGCTTTATTTATTGGATTCATTAATGCAGTCTAAGGAAAAAATAGTGTTGAAGTTAGGTAACGGAGGGTAGATCGTTAAGAATGAGTTCAGTGGAACTGTCCTGGAGACAGCCGCATCCTACCCGTGTCTGTGCTACCAACTCCTAAGACCTTTTCCTTAAAAATGTTTGAGCATGAAAGTCTCTAGTGAGAGCATTGGGGTCAAGCATTTAATTACAGACAATTACCAAGGAAAGTACCTTACAGGTGGTGAAAAGTACGGGGTCCCTTCCAAGGGAGGGAAGGTGAAATATGACACTTCCTGGCTAGGCTTGGATGTTAAATGTCATCTTTACAATTTATACTAGCCTCTTCTACAAAAAAAGAAACTGCTCTCAAACTTGCTTGAAATGCAATTTATACTTTACAGCCAATTGACAGAGATCATGAAATCTGAAATCACAGAAGCTTTATTAGAGCTAGAATTTAAGCCTAGGCTGCATTTTTCATAGATACTCTGATGTGGTGATTTTTACTATGATATTCTCTGCTTAATGTGATTTGGAACCCACATGTGTTTATGTTTGTACAACCGGCATTTAATTTGTGGGCTTTTCTAACCTGCCATCTGATGTTTTAAAGGATAGTTGCTAAGGCCCTTGTATCAATAGTGTAAGTGCACATTCAGATTGTTATTAAAAACAAATGCATTAACAATGTAAGGAGAGTAAGAGATCTACTGAAAATCAGTTTAATTCATTTATAACTCCTTTTTTCCTTACTGAGGAGAGCTTAACATCTGCTTCTTATAAACTGATTTAAATAGAAAATGTGTAATGCATCCTTTTACCAAATGGTTCTTTTTTTATTGATGAAATAAAGCAGTTTGGCGGTTTGGTTTTTACTACAATGCATTCAGTGCTCTCAGGAGTGGGACATCTCTGTTTTCACTAGGAAACATTTTGGCCTTCACACACACTAGAGCGAAGATTAAACATCTCCCTTTGCTGTCTTTTTGAAGTGTGCAAAGTATTATTTACAGACAGCTTCTTGAGTCTGAAACCGCTGAATTATATTCAAATCTCACTCCATGTGGTGGCACTATGGAGTAACAAACAATAATTGGCTCTCTGAGAGCAACTTCTTCGCCTTAACTTTCGTGATTGTGTTAATGGGTGCTTTACTCTTGTTTTCTATTGTCAGATTTTTAAGGACAGCAATTCAAAACTAAGTATATCCTTCCGAGCTGGCGTGATGAGCTTTGTCATGGCTGCAATTGTATGTGCTGTATTGGGAAAATGAAGTTCTTATTACTTGTTTAAATTATGTTTAGTGCTCCTGTTTTATATATCTTAGATTTATACATGCCTAGTATATGCCACACACATAAAATACACACATTTGTATATGTGTGAGCTTATTAAACACCCAGAAGAAAGCTGTCTTGATTTGAACATTCCACATTGATATTCTCCTCAAAATGGAAAAGAGAAAGAGGTCATTGAACAATTTATCAAAAATATTATAAAATAAATCTTGTTTTTTTAGAAAGGAGTTTCTTTAAGACACACTTTCGGGAGTCATTGTCCTTCATAATGGGTTATTTTTCAGTGGCTCATGGAAATGGAACCAATTACAATCTAAGAGCAGGCCGGAGCTGTGAGTAGCTGTGTGGCTCTCTTGTTGGTATCAGATATTTTAGGGGGAAAAATCCCAGACACTGGGATGGTTTTATGATATGAAAGTTTGCAGCACAGTTGCAGAAAAAAAGTCAACTTAAAAAGAATTGTTCTTGTGTCGTTGCTAGGTTTGGTGTGATTCTAACCCACATAAGGAGAGATCTGCACTATAGACAAAGTCTTGCATCTTGTCAATTCTTGCTAGAACAGAATTCAAATGAGCACATTGTGAGTCATGGTCTCAATTATAAATATTTTTTTTGGCATTTTTTAAGGTTGGGAAGGTAACAAAGTTAGTGATTTAAAATAATATTGTCTTCAGTTAGCAGTTATGTGAATGGGTCACAGATGGTCTAAGAGAAAATCAGCATTGTTTTGTTAAAAAAAAAAAAAGCTTAGCTCTGTGCAGAATGTGGTAGCAGTAGGAATAATTATTTTCTTAATCAGGTAGTGGTTTATATTGAGACATAGCAGGGATCTTTATAGACACATTCTTACAAGGAGGTGGCCTGTGAAAATGGAAGGAGTCTGGCGGGAGAGAGCCTCCTGGCTTCTGAGCCCTCCACGGCGCCCTGTGCAGCAGGACAGGGACAGATCCAGAAACCCGAGACAAACACCGGGATTCAGCACCACATACTTCCTTCCTATTTCAAAACGGCCCAGAAACAACCACTGGTTTTCACAAGGAAGTGCACGCCCAATTACAATTCCGATTTCATCTTCATATCCTCTGCTGAAATTCATGGTTCTATGTCTCAGACCCCAGGTAAAACAATTCGGCCAGCAGTAGGTGTCACTGCAGTCAGTAAGAATTATTTTGGAGAGTTGCTAAATAGAAAAAAAAAGATTTCCAAAGTCCAAAAGGAAGAAGGATCACAGCATATTTGCAAAGTCGAGCCCGCAGTACTTTTTATGGCATGTTATCTGAAATATCGAATTACTGCAGTCTTAATGACCGAACAGGAATAAAACCATTCCTGAAATCTTCCCCGTGTTTCTAGAAGCCTGATGCATAAGCCGTATCCCGACTTGCCCTTAGAAAGCAGGCAGCAACACCCCCTCAGCAGAGCCTGCATTGTATTTGTTTTCTCCTTTCTCACTGATGGTGTCCAATGTGTCACGTGGAACAAGTCTGTCATCTATCTAAACATGTTCTGCAATCTAAATACTGCAAAAGTAATTAGGGCTTTTCTGAAGACATTTTCAATGGACCTCAAGGAGTGCTTTGTTGTGTATCTACATAAAATCTTCTCAAAGAGGGAGAAAACATCTCTTTCAATAATGCCACTAAGTGGTTATTTTAAAGTCGCCTTTCTGGACATTTGCAAGAATTTTCCTAGTGCTGCATTCACAGATAATGCCAAGGAGGTCAAAGTAACTGCCCGTGTCAATTGTTCCATGAGTATATGAGGCTCCTAAAGAGTGCTGAGGGGCCTTTCTCTTCCCTTCCAGGCCCCTGGGTTTGCACAGCTGTACAGACTTTCTAACATATTTTGTTTTATATGAAAACATTTTGTTTACAGACTATAAAGATCTTCACAGTTTATATTTCTCAGTGCCGTAAGGATGAAGATTGTATAATTCATCCCTTTTCGTTCATACCAATTGATCTTTTCCCCTATTTGGTATTTGGCTTTTTAAAAAATTACTATACAATTACGGAATTAGATGTATTATATTAATGCCCTCGTAACTTTACCTTGTAAGTGACTGGCACTAGATGAACCTGGCTTTCTCAGAGCCTTGGTCGCTTCAAATATCTGTATTGTTTATTCAGAAATATTAAAAAAGCATCTGTTTTTTTCTTAAGGTAGGCAGGTAACACTTTAAAACAGCCTCTTCATCTGCATCTATACAACTCTAAGCACAGTTGAGTTTTTCCCTATCAAAAACAGTGGGGAAGGCCTGACCCCTGCCTGACCCTTGGAGTAGTTTGAAGATGGGATTTTATGGCATTCTACTAGAGAGGACAATTATCTGTCAGCAAAGCCAGGAGTTGCTGGATTCCAGTCAAATAACAAGCAGGGCATAGAAGGCTAGCACTACTTCTTAGTTATTTTTGGAGTCTGTATTTCCTGTTAACTTTCTACCTTCAAAAACCTTCACCTGGGCCTCAAATATATTGGAATAAATCAATAACCAAGACAAATTTAGACAAACTTTAAAACTTTGCATAAACACTGAAGAAAAGTAACTTATGCTTTAATGGATCCTGTATATTTTATTTTAAATTAACACTTAATTGCCATTAAATATTTCCTTTTAACTGAAATATTACTATAAAAATAAGATTTTCTAGGAGCTAAGACTGTAGATTTCATTTCCAATTTACAATAGACACCAATGTGATTAAAAATTCGGACTCTGAGTTCTGCCTGCTAGCATCGCCCGGGAGCTGGAAGCCAGAGATTGCTGTGGTGCATACGCTGTCACCGCTGAGGCTTTGCTTAGCTGGCTGTGTACGCAGGGGAACCCCGTTGACGGCTCCCTTGTCAGCTTGCCAGTGGGGAAGCTGAGCTGGGTTTCTCAGCTATGCTGGGCTATGTATAGGCAAGAGGAGGGCTAAACTTAGGGGAGGATTTCATTTCAGTGTGTGATAATAATGCTATGATTAATTTGTGCGACTGGAAGGAGTAGGGGCAGTTTTTAATCCATCCTTCCAGTGCTTTGCTCATCAGTGTTAACCCTGTAATTCTACCCCTCCCAGTCTTGGATTTCTAGAAATTGATTTTTTGAAAATTTTGGCAACTAAATTTTGGCAACTAAACTAAGCCCCAGAGGTTGCACACAGAAGTACAAGGTGTGATCAGGATGATCCTTATTGTCTTCCAGTCCCTTCAAGTCTCAGCCTCAGACTATACCCTGCAGCCTTTTTAGTTTTCTTCAGTCTGTACAGGAGGGAAGGGCTTTAAGCTATCTTTCAACACAAGTAGTGAGTTCTTTAAAATAAAATTTAAATTTTAAATTTAAAAATGCTGAGTGCTCAATAAAAATAGAAATGTCTTATAATCTTAAAAAAAATCAAAAGCAAAGCAATCAAAACAAATAAAGGAAAAGAAATCTTAGTTTAGAAATTACGTTTTTAATGCTTAGGCAAAGTTGGCTATAATTTGTTGGGGGGATAATATATACTACCTAGTTTGAAAAGTTTTTATCAAAAATGTTGCAGTTTTCTGGAGCAAGTCTACATTCTTCATTTTAATTCATTCTTTTCTCTTTGCTATTGTGGCAGTTAAAATTATTAGTTGAAAACTGGGGCATGAACAGTTTCACAGCTCAGATGGTGGGATGGAGCTTCCCTACCCCAGGACTACGTGCACACACACAGCATCCTTAGGTGTGATCAGCACAATCACGCTGAAGCTGCACTGCTAGCTTCAGCTACGAATTCAGCAGTGTAGTTTGAGCTTGAAACTCCTGGGATTGTTGTGGTACTCAGCTCTACCCTGACACCTAGCAAAATGCTCTCACTGCATCCTTTTTATTTTGTATTAATTTTATGAAAAAAACCCAATGAACTTAAGGATGAAATTCCTTTTTAAAATACCACATTAAAAACATTAAGATGATATTTTCAAGTGTTACAATTTGGCCTGGAGTACATGTACATCTAAGGTATATAATGTATGTCTATCCACACAATACGCAGAGTCTGGCCATTGGTGTACAGGTGCTGGGACAGTTGTGGTGTTCTGTGTGTTATGCAGACAAGGATCCAGGTAATACTTTGGCTAATGAAGAAATGTGAATACTATGCATCTACCTAAACACAGCATCTAAAATACATTATCTTATAAAACTGTCAGAAGTAAATAATAAAATTGGAGTTATAAAATTAATCTTCAGGGTAAATTGTGTTTATGAGTCTTTTAGAAAATATATAATATGGGAACAACCTGCAGTTTATTTATTGTAGATATATGCACTAAAAAAAAGACATGTTTTAAAATGACACTTGGTTAATGCAATATTGAATAAGGTTTATATTTATTTACAAGTATGATGGCTAGGGAGCAACGAAAGAAGAGATTAATCCCAGCTGTAACAATTGGTTATCTGTATAAATTGGCCCCAAAGGGGAATTTTCAAGCTCAGTTTTCTTGCTACTGGACAAGATCTAGTCAAAATCATATTTGTGCCCTTGTCATGTTACTTTAGCAGGCTGAGTTGAGTAAAGGGAACAGGTCCCCACGTATTGATCAGTGATCATGGCAAAGCGCTCTTATTAGCTGTGGAAAGGTACCAGGAAGGCATGAGGGATGAGGCAGAGAGGGCGGGCAGGTTATTGATGACGGTAATAACTGAGCTCTCTGGGCTGCGCACACCACGGCCGTAAAGTTGGCCAGATGAGCACATCAGTACAGATATGTTGAGGAGGAGAGACAACATGAAGAAGTATGGAGCGCAGCCTCTTACCTGGCAGAGTTATTAAAGTCCATTGAAGGAAGATGGACCGTTTCAATATGTTAAACACTCGAGGCTGTTAAGAGAGAGTTGCTGTCAAAAGCCATTGTTTGGGGGAGCTTTTAGTTATCTTTTTTTTTCTCCTTTTGGAAATTTGAGTTTGTTTTCACTTCAGCAAGACCTCTGTGTTGTAGCTTTGTGCACAGACTGTGGTAAAGCAAATAAGTGCAGCCTGTCTGCACGAACTTGGTTCTTCTCTAATTTCTGAGAGCTGCCAATCACCTTGTAAGTCAACAAAGAGCATAAAGTGGCAGCACTGACAGTATTTTAAATCTTGATTTGTTCATCCGTTTGCAGCGAAGCTCTCCTTAGTGAGCTTTACTGAAGACAAACTCCTACAGTATTATTGGACTGGGGCTCACAAAGCCTTAAATGGCTCAGTGTAGACTGCAGATTCAGGGACAGGGATTCAAAGCTAAGCAGTATAATTTGAGTCAGAATTTGCAATTTTAAATTACCCTGATGTAATTAATTTGGGCACCACAAAAATTGAGAAAAATAATTCTTCCTTTTGCTGGAGTACAGAGAGCTCTAAATTAAGAGACAGGCAACTCTCAATATAAATTTGGCTTCAGGGTTAAACTTTCGTCCTTTGTAGAAAGGTCACAGTGTGATTCAATGTTTTTAATCCCACAACAATATAATGACATTTCGAAGAGATGTTTGCAAATTATAATAAGCTGTCCTATTTGGACCTATACTTGATTTTCACACCAAAATCAAACCTCCTTGTTGCAGTTGACATTTGTGTTAAATAACACCTAGACACACAGATGAGAAAAAATATGAGGAATAATAATCACAATAAATGGAATAGATACCAAGTAACCATTTTAAGGAATTCTTCTGTTGTATTCTAGTTCCTACCACAACTGCAACGCGAGGTTTCAAGGTTCTTTTTATTAAAAATCTAATTATTTCCATAGTTTCTTTATATTTTAAAAACAATTCTATTTCCAAAGCTACAAGCCCCATGCTGTCATTTGGTGTTTCATATATTATTCTGTCTACCAGATTGGCTGTGCCTTTTGTTTCATATTCCTTACCTATGAACTCTGTGTTGTGTGTTTTTAACTGTAAGCTTTGAACACTTTGGACAATAGATTGCTTTAATTTTACAATAGCACTAGATATTCTTTTCCTTTGTAAATGAAGTATCTAACATTTAAAATAAAAAAAAAAAACAAGGAAAATAGTAAATCTGATTTTGCGGGACCTGTTTCCCTGTTTGGAGGAGAGATCCCTCGATCTGTTCTGTCTATAAGGTAGAACCAGTCCGAGGAGTTTATTCCATGCTGGCCGCAACCCCATATAAATAAACCAATTTAACGCCATTTTCTGTCCTAACAAAAATAAAACGTGTCCCTGCTCAGTGAACCCGAGAGCAGCAACTCTATTTAAACATGTTTATCGCTGGCATCACTTAGCAGCAGTGTAGACTGGGCCTAGGAAGGGACCCCACGCAGTAGCGTGGAATTGTCTAATTAAGGCTCCAGCCAGGAGAGCCAGGTGGATGAATCACCACAGTTAAGCAGCTGCAATTAGCAGGTGGTTAGGGAGCCAGGCATGCAGCTGAGCGAGGTAGGCAGGGCATGACCGTGCGCCCTGAAAGACCCTTTTCATCCGGGATTCCAGTATTTGAACTTCAGGATTCTTTCAAGTTTCTTGGTCAAAATGGACAGACACTCAGTTGTAAAGGTAGGATATGATTTTACTTGATTGACACACTGCCTAAGGAACAAACTATTCTCCTCACAATAGATGCATACTAGCAATTTGCAAAATTGCCTTGCCCTCTTGTTTATACCATTTGCTAGTCCACTCACTACGCTAAGCCATCTCAGCTAGTGGAAGACCACTTTTCCTCTTGGATTTAGGGCCCTCGTGCACAACTAACAGCCAGGACCAGACTGTGAGGCATGTCTGTCCAACCAGGCTTCTCTGTCCGCCAGGTCCACTGTAGACCACAGGTGCTACCTGGGTCTGAATGTCTCCTTCCTCTGCGTACTATCTATTCCCTTGAAAATAGGGGAAGCCCCATTCTACCTGCCAGGTTTTGTCAGAATTCAGTCCTGAGGATCGAGATCTTCTCAGCTTACAACAATTGATCAAGTGATCATGGTTGGTGAAATCATCTAATATACAAGATGAATTTATCCCGTGAACACTATCCCTGTCTTATTGATGGGAAAATTGAGCTTTGAAAAAATGAATGTGCCCTTTTCCTTTTATTTTCTGTCTTTAGAATCAGTATTGTCTACTCTGAGCTCTAAAATGGTTTGAATCCAGCTGCATCTTTTTCATTGGTGATGTCTTATCTATTGGTTTTTTGTTTTCCCCTGCAAGTTTTACAGTATGATCATTTAGGTGCATATTTAAAGCCAACCCACTTTAGTATTTAATTAAAATCATCATTTCTCCCATAGGTCAAACACTGCTTAACAGATATAAAGAAATGGTAAAGCGATTGGATTTCCTTTGGTTTTGATTCTCTTCCCATTGTGCAGGCATCATTCAGGCAAAATACTTGTACACTGTTCATGAATTAAAACAAAATTTCTAACAGAAATTATAAAATATTAAGGTAGACTTATAGGAATTTATAGTTAGATATTCTTTTTTCTCTCCATAATTTGACTTTAAAAAAAAATTAGGGTAAATGGCCTCCTATAGTGATTTGTTTTAACATCAAATTTTAGGATTAAAAATACTAATGACTCTGGGGCAGCTGCTTCTCTTAATTAGACTAGTATTACTAGTCTCAGTTTACATACAGGAACTTGTACAAATGCGTGTGGACACATTTTTTCCCACTATGTGTCTTTTCCATTTATTTTAAGAATTTACTCTGCATTTCTCAGCAATCTTACAACATTTAATATGCACTTGCTTAATAAGCACTGAGTTATTTCAAGCGACTGACCCAGGTCATACCCACCTCTCCCATGAGCAGTGCCTGACTACACACACTGCCCCACCTTGGGGTGCTGTGCTCACTCACAGGAGTCCATACTGGGTGGACAGTGAGGGCAGGGGCCGGGGCTGAGCCTGCTGTGAATGTGGTTGGATGTTGAGCCTGGCCACTTTTGCTAGATGGCTGTGCCTTCTCTGGGAAAGAGTAGAATCTCCTTCACCCTTAGTGTTCAATTCTGCCACCTTCAGTTCTGCTCTCTGACGTAAGGATTGCCTTCACTGGTGGGTAAAGAATTGCATATGATAATTTGTAATCCTTTGTAGGATAGAAGCACCAACTTTGGATCTTTCTATTTATTATTAATAACATTATTTAGAATTCTGTTCCTATGAAAATATCCCCAACTCTAAGGGGATGCAAGATTTAAACTACCAGGTGCCTTTTTTACATTTTCCCCATATTTTGAACATGGCATTGAATCTCATTCCAGTGTCACTAATGGTTCTAAAATGCATCAAGGTGTGTCAGGTTTCCCCTGATTAAGCAAGAGAAAAAGCCTACTTCTATGTGATGTTTATTTTTCTTTGCTCACTGCTGAAGTAAATTTGACTCCTGGTTGCAGAATTTACATATGCTGCTGCTGGGAATAGTCCCTTGAAGGGCAAGGCTGGGGACACAAAAAGAGATGTAAAGAAAGCCAAAACAAAACAGAAACAAAATCTTGGTGTTTACACATGTTGCAAAAGGACCACCCTGAGACAGTTTCCATCCATAGGTGTGTGGCATCCCAGGTTGCCAGCTGCCGTGGTAGGTCTTTGTCTGTCCCTTATAGAATTCATCTTTCTCTGCCACATGCTTCTGGAGGTTTTGTACCAGGCAGCAACCTGTGTGAGACACCTCACCATCCAGGAGACGGGTGGCATGTAGGCTGGGGTTTGGCTTCCACGTGTGTCTTCAGGGCAGCTTCCCAGCTGCAAGTTTCCTTGTTTATTCGAAGGGCACGTTGCTTGGAATTCTATTCATAGGCTCTGGGCGGAATCCTGTTCCTGAATTTCATCAGCCACTGGATGTGGAGACTGCACTATGTGCAGTAGAGCACGGGGCAGTACACACGCAGCCATGGAAAGGTAGACTCTTGCATTTGGTCTTCCACCTGCCCGAGGTCACCCCCAAGGGCCCTCCCTCCTCTCTGTCATTTTCACAGCTGCTGCAGCCACTGTGCCAAGGCTTCTCAGGACAGAGCTCCTGGGAAGGGCCCTTCCACCTCTCAGCCCCTCTCTTCTAGTTGGAACCCGGCACTGAGGCCTACTCGGTCCTAGTCCTGGATCAGTGCTGTTAGACGCAACACCTCCTCTGTCTGCTGCCTTGCAGGTAAACCTGCTCACCACAGTTGTCCTGTTGTGACAATTCTTCTTCATTTGGCTCTTTACTGTACTTCTGGAAAGAAAGTTTAGATAGACATAGGAGGAGAAAGATAAGATATGTTTTATTCATTGAAGGAAACTTGTCACGCGCAACCTCGCAGGCAAGGAAGACGCAACACCCAGCTCTTCTTTCAGAGGTTTATTCAGGACCCTTTAACAGTCT
>NDGN011463384.1:0-20524 GCA_002564285.1 Tympanoctomys barrerae
CCCCCCCCCCCAGGCAGGTCGCCCCTTCCCTGGCTGGGTTCGGAGGCTCACATGGCTCCTTCCAGACAGGCACAGGCACCTCCATCTTTGCACGGACACGTCCTCCCACCCCCGCCCTCGGTCCTGCCCTCCAAGCCGGCGGCAGTGGTAGAACTGTAAGGAGAAACTGTAGTAACCACTGTTTTCTTCTTGCAAATTAAAGGCTTTCTCCCTCCGCCTTGCTCTCTCCACTGTGGCTGCCAGTGGGCGCCTCTGCCTTCTGTTCCTAAGCGCCTCTTCTCTGTCTCAGCTGTGACTTAGCCATCAAATAGGAGTGGGGAGCAGCCCCCCGGCCCTTTCCATCATCCCCTCCAGCTCCACCTGCTTCCCAGCTGAGGGCAGGTAGACTCCTCCCCTGCGGCTTCGCCAACATTTCACATCATTTCCTTAGAAAATCCAGGGGAATTGAAACTGTTACAGGTGTGGTGAAGAGCTGGGCACTAGGTAATTATGGAAAAAAAAAATCCTAACGTCATCCTTTTTAGAAGAGAGTTTTTGTCAGGCATAGTAGAACATGCCTGTAGTCTCAAGCCTCAGGAAGCTGAGGCAGGAGGATTGCTGTGAGTTTAAGGCCAGCTGGAACTACACAGTAAGAACCTACCTCAAAATAAATAAAATGAATGAACGAGTTTTCAATTTTCATTCTATTCTCAGTTGTCACAAAAGTGCAGAATACATGACTGCATGTCAGTGAGTGCTCATAACCTGTCAAAGGCCCCCATTTATTAGGAGAGCTCTTCTGTCTTCTGCTTGCCCACCTGCCATTTATGAAACGGCCACTATACCCCACACAATGAGGACACATTCCCATCCAGCAGAGCCCATCGCAGCTCAGGTGCTGCAGGGAGACAAGCTTCCCTCAGCACCTGGGTCACAGGGCCAGCTGCTTACTGTGACAAAGACTTGCTCATTGCTACTTGCCAGTGCTCCAGGGCCTGATCTGCAGCCACTGTGGACCTGAGCGGCCGGTGACTGAGGGGATCGCTTTCTGCCATTGGTGGAAGATCAGACTCTTGGTAGATGGCCTGACCAGGACCCTGGGGCGTGGGGGTGGGGAGTCCCTGACCAGCAGAGCCCCGGGGGACACCAGCATGCCAGCCCCGTGGGCTCTGTCAGGCGCATGGGTGTTTTGGGTGATAATGCGTGTGGGATTCCCTCTCATCTTCCAGCGAACACCTGTTGTGCACCTCTGAGCCTCAGTGTGGGCTGTGGAAGTCCTGATGGCTGCGTCCTCAGCCACGCGTGCAGCATGAGGAGTTTTTAGGAGTTGTCAGAAGATCCCAGCAGAGTCCTGCCCCGGCTGGAGTCCTGGCCTCGGGCGCTACTCGTGCTGTGGAGCCACTCAGCTGGCAGTTGTGTGTGGAAGCTCGCAGCCTCAAGTGCTTGTTGCTTTTCTGCAGGAGGCAGAGGCGGCCCTGCCCTCTGCTGTCGCTGTCGCTGTCCGCTTAAGGCTGGGCCTCCAGCCCTCACACTTAGCAGCAAACCACAGGGGAAAACAAAGCAGCGACCTTAGCAACAGACAGATTCCAGCGAGACTCAGTAACCAAGCCTGGGCGGGGCCGGGTTGGCCTGGGCGGGGCCGGGTTGGCCTGGGCGGGGCCGGGTTGGCCTGGGCGGGGCTGTGCTGCTGACTTCCCTGTCCACAGCGAGCGATCAGGGTCACCTTTCCTGCCTTCCCAGGAGGCCATGGAAGTCGGGTTCTGATCAGGCCCGGTGCATCTGGGCCCTGCTTTTGATACATTTAATATTCACACCGAGGTTGATACAGGCAGTTAGAACTTCCCCAGGCCTGCCTGCCTGCACAGCCCAGGGTGTGGCCCAAAAGGGGCCAGTGGGAGCTGTATGTTTCTGGCCTCTTGGAGGGGGCTGGAAATCCATAGCCAGCCCATCGGATGTGGCTGCTCCTATCACCTTCACCCAAAGGAGCAGATTGCACTCAGCCTCATGGTTCTTCAAGGCTGAGCAGATCCAGATGGGCTAGTCCCTCAGTGCCGCTCAGCTCTTCACAGTGCCTCTAGCTGTGCTCACCTGCCTGCCGTGGGAACGGGGGCCTTCTCTTTGATTTTTCCTACACTTAGGTGGTTTTAGTGTGTTGTGTTTTGGTTTGTTTTTATGAAGTCAGGTCTCACTATGGAATTCAGGCTGGCCTTGAACTCACAGTGATTCTCCTGCCTCAGCCTTCCAAAGGTTGGGATTACAGGTGTGGCCCTATGACAGGGAAGAAATTCCCATCCTGTTAATTAGTGGAGTTTCTGTCTCACAACTCCAAAGAATGGACTTGCAGATAAAGGAGGTTAAACGTTGAAAAAGTCTATTAAGAGAAAGCTCCTGAAACCAGAGAGACAAAGGAGGTCCCATAGGTTGCCACTGAGTTGTTCCTTGAGGGTCTTATACAGTAAAATTACATTGTAGGTAACCTTGGGTCAAACTATAAGCAACTTGTGGGATTACAAAGATAGTCACTTAACTAATAGTGATCCAGTAGAAAAATCAGTGCACGTAGGAAGGTCTGTAACGTGAAGAGCAAAGGCATTTCTGGAGTGGTAGGAGTGAAGGCCCGAGGCCAGGGAAATAACTCAGTAGGATAAGCGCTTGCCTGGCAAGTGCAGGGTTCTGAGTTCAATCCCTGGAAGGGGGGGGGGGAGAGAATTCACAAAAAAAATTTAAAAAATTTTTTTAAAAAGTGAAAGCCTGGTGCTAGGGAATCTGCCATGTGCTTATCAGGAGGGTTCTAGTGTTGTTACATTGTTTCCAGTGTGTTGCATTTCTAATCTACTATTCATATATCTAATATGTATGTTACATGTTGTATCTGGTGTACATTACCTTGTTTCTAGTGTGTGGCATCTGTTGCAGCTTACTGCCCCAGAAGATGCTGGTTACAGCCAGCTCGGGCTGCCCTTCATCTCTGGAGAGGCTGCAGGCCTGGCATTGAGGCTCCATCTCGGGCCTTGTTCCTGTCACTCAGCCCTGGACGGCAGCCTCTCTTCCCTGACTGTCTTGGGCCTGGCCCTCGCCAACGGCCTAGCACTGTAGCTAAAGGAGCTCTCTGCTTTGCTGTGACACTGCCAAGCTGCCGTTAGTGCTGGAGGGAACCCTTGCTGGGCCTCCGCATTTCCCATTCTGTGGAGTATCGCTTTCCAGGCCACACCATTGCCCTGACTTCTCATGGGACTGTCCCAGCCCCGGGTCTGCAGGTCCCAGTGTCTAGTTATCACCCTTACAGCGGACCTGCCATGAGTTACAAAAAACTGGGGCACTGCCTGTCAGGGGCTTCATGGGGGCTCAGAGCGTCAGTCATTTGCAGTAAACTTGATGGAAGGCATGCGTTCACAGGTCTCTGGGTCTCTCAGCAGCCACCACAGAGGATGCATTCAGTGTTTTGCTCCAGTGCAGACCGCCACGTTGCTCCTAGAGCCTGGAAGTCCTGAGGCTGGGGGCCACACCGGACAGGCTGGGTTGGTGCAGCAGGTTGTGGCACCCCCAGCTAGAGGAGTCTTAGTGTCATCATGCAGCCAGGTCCTGGCACAAAGAGTCTTTTGTGCCCTTGAGAAAGAATTCAGTTGAGACACACAAAGTCAGGTAGAAGTGTTGTGGGGTTCCTGCAGCAAGAGCTACACCTTCACGAGGGCAGCGAGGGCCACAAAGGCGTCTGTGGTTTGGTTGCTTGGTTGATTTAATGAGGCAGGGTCTCACTGTGTAGCCCTGGCTGGTCTGCAACTCATGGCAGTTCTCCTGCCTCAGTTTCCCGAGTGCTGGGATGACAAGTGCATGCCACCATATCTAGTCTGTGTCTTCGAGTTTCGATGCCTGGTATGCACAGAACAGTCCTGGGTTTCCATGGTGACTGTGACCCTTCGCCAGGGCTCTATTCTAGTTACCCAGCAATGTTAAAATCTCAAGTATTGTTCCCTCCTTCCTTTCAAGGGCTCTCTGTTCCCACAGGAGAACTGTGGGACCTGTAACTGGGTAAAAATCTAAGTCAGGTGGAAGCTGGGAGGGAGGTCTTTAAAGAATGCTCCCCAGCCTTGTGTCCCCAGGCCTAGACCTTGGCTCCCAGGAATGCTGTGTGCCTTGATGTGGGCACACATGGCCAAGTGGCCAGGTGGCCAGGTGTCAGTGTACAGTGTGTCACCTTAAGATGTCATCATGCCCCTAGGATTGCTCTAGGTCTGAGGCCTAAGAAAGACCATAGATGTAGGAGACGCCACACGTGGGTGTGGGGTGAGCTGTACTGGCTCCCCCCTCAGGCCCTCAGCTTTAGGGGGTGCTGCAGAGAGGGGAACCCGAGCTTTGGGCCTGGTAACCTGTGGGCAGGTCTGGAGCCCATTTCTTTCCCCCACCCCAACCCCATTTCGGAAGCTGGCACCTCCTTGGGCCTTTTGGGCATTGCATGGGGACAGGGAGAGGAGGCAGGCCTGTCCAGACTCTGCTGGGGGAGGAAACTCAAAGGTGACCAGCAGTTGGCGTCCAGTGTCACCTGTGAACTCTGTCACTAGTAAAATTATAATCGCTCTGTATGATAAATTCCATAAACCCCGCCCTTGCCTATGTAGTTGAGAATTACTTTTCCAAGTCATCGAACCTTAGGTTATGAAAAATTGTTATACCAGAGTTTTAAAAATATTTATTTTGATTCATTTTGGTTGAGACAGCATCTCGCCCTGCAGTCAGGGCGTCTTTAAAGGCGTGGCCAGCTGCGGGTGCTTTTCAGCAGGCTTCAGTTGGACAACAGCGCTTCCGCAAGGGTTGGCCCTCCTCATGAACGCCCCACCTTCCCGCCACAAACACTCAACACACCCAACACCCCTCTCTCCCTAGGAGAAGGGGTGTTGCACAGGGGTGGGAGCTCATGAAGGGTAGGGGCGGAGCGTGGGGCTGTACAGCTTCCAGGACGACCTGGGGTGCAGGGCGGAGTGGGACGGTCCCACGGCCTGGAGCTCAGCGGCAAGAGCGCCACGCAGTGGTCAGGGGTCAGTGCACACCTGCCAGCCAGTCGGCCGGGGTCACCGGGTCGGCTAGGCCCGAGTCCGGGACAAGGGGCGTCCAAGGGGCGTCGGCACGGCCTCAAGGCCGCAGGTGCAGTGGGCTAGGGGCGTGCAACCCCGCTCGGTCCGCGCACGCACAGGCTCAGTCCACAGCAGCCCCGCCCCGCGGGGCTCCACGTGCGCTGCCCCCCCCAACTCCCTGCCGCCACCCTCTCACCCCCAAGCCGCTTGACTCACGCAGGGCGGGGCGGGGCGGGGCGGGGCGGCCGGTCTTGGTCCCATTTCCGGAGGCGCGGGCCGGCGTGGTGGCTGCTGTTCGGGCCACCGGAGCACGCCGTGGGTGGGGCCGCGGGACGGCTCAGAGCCGAGGCTGTTGGGGTCCGGGGTAGGAGGCTCCCGGGCTGCGCCGGCGGCCGCGGGGCCGAGCGAGGGCGGGGCGGGGCGGGGCTGCGAGTCGCGGTCCCTCCCCCGCTGCCCGGCTCCGGTGCCCGCCCTGCGGACCGCGTGCGTCTGGGCTGCGGGGCGCGGCCCCCGAGCAGATCGGCCTGTGGACCGTGCGGCCGGGATGCGGCGGCGCTAGAGCGGCCCGAGCGTCGGCTCACGCCATGGCCAGCCCGGCGGGCGCGCGCAGCGAGGACTGGGACTGCCTGAGCCCGGAGGCGCAGAGGCTGGTAAGACCCGGGGCGGGCCGCGCGGTCAGAGCGGGGGTCCGGCGGGCGCGCCGGCCGGGTCGCCGGTGTTCCTGGCCGCGCTCTCACCCGCCTGGCCCGGGCGTGGTTCCGCGCCAGGCGGCCCGGCCAGGTCCAGGTCAGCGCTGCGCGGGGCAGAGCCTCCCGGAGTCGCGCACCCGGGAGCCCCGCCCGAGCTGCTGCCCTTGGCCGCTCCGGTCCCCTCCGCTCGCGGCTGCCGCCCGCCTGGTGCGGGCCTCTGTTGGGAGCTAGCTTGGCCTTGGCATGGGAAGGGGGCAGGACGGGAAAGGTTTGTGATTACCCACTTTCCTGCAGTCTGGTTAATTCTGAGTGGAATTATTCAAAATAAAAAAGGTACAGTTTAGAAAAAAAAAATACGGAGTGAGCACGGTGGTGGGGGGAGGCGATTGTTCAGATCTCTGTGGGTGCAGGAACTGGGTAAAAGTGAGAACTGAACCCCTCAAGCAGGAGGGTTACAGAGCCAGACCACCAGCTGCGGTGGCTTTATGGATGTTCCCAGGAGACATCAGAGAGAGGCACAGAAACTGAGAACGCGTCTGAGAATTCTATTCCTTGCTGAGGACTGTCAGGGGTGTTTCTTTACCCATTGCCGCACTGGAGTCAAGCACAGTGCCTTATCCTGAGCTACATCCACAGATCTTTTTATTTTATTTTGAAACAGAATCTCATTAAGTGATGTGCGTGGGCTTAAACTTGGGGTCCTCCTGCCTCAGCTTCCCAAAGTGATGGGGTTACAAGTGTGCACTGCCACACCTAAGGTGGTGTTTTTACCACTTGCTTGTTTTGGGTTAAATGTCCACTTCAATGTTTCAGCGTGCCGCTTACGTGACCTCAGGTGTAGTCCCAGCAGTAGGCACCCCACCCTCTACCCTGTCAAGTTTCTCCAGCCCTGGGAACCTACAGAGAGACCCTGGAGTCCTTGTAGGCAGGGACAGCCGAGCTGCCCAATGCTAGCGTGAGTGCTGTGGATCCTGGCGCTGGGGACCCACTGAGTGCGTGGAGGGAGGCGGCAGGGATGGGCTCAGCACAGGAGCGGAGCAGATAACCAGGCCGAGAAGTCCTGGTCGGACAGCCAGGCTTGCCTGGGCGCTGAGTCCACGTGCTGCCTGAAGGGAGAGGCTGGACTGATCACTTCTGGGTGTTTGGTGGCCCAGGCCCCGTCCCTCACCCCCAGCCTCACCCCTCACTTCTGCACGCTCTAACCCACAAGAGGTATGTGTCGGTGTGCCCGTGTGTGTCCTAGTGTATGGCAGAATTTGTGTGGCAGTGAGGCCTGCTGTGACCAGGGAGGTTATTTTTGGTCTCTGCCTGTCCTCCAAATGTAAATAGCCGAGGTTCTCTGCAGCCTGGCCCACGTCTGGGTACTCACTGCTTCTCTGGGTTGTGTGAAGTGTACAGTGCCTGGTCCTCCTGCCCTTCCACGCTGCAGAAAGCTGAGCTCTTTTCTTGACTGGCTTTGGTTCCGGGGTTCCTAGAGGGGAATTGTGACCCTGGGGCAGGGGAGGGTTTGGTTGGCTTGTTTGGTTTTGGTAGACAGCAGCAGACACTTTATCTGGAGGTTTGGAGAGCAGAATCACTGGGGGGGGGGGGCAGCCCCAGCACAGCTGCAGGCTTGCAGTCCGGGTTGTGTCCCTGGCTGTTAGTGCCGGGGGCTCCGGTGTAGTGGAGGGCCTGGACCGCAAGGGTGTGGAGGAAGCCGGGTGGGCAGGAGGAAGCAGATGTGAGCTAGCCAGGCCTGGGCTGCTCCTGCGGGGCCACCTGCGCCGGCCCAGCAGGCAGCTGTAGAAGCCACATTTCCTTAACTGTCACAACTTCCGCATGCTCTCTGAGCTTGTGTCACCTCCTTGTTTTTCGACACCCTGAGGGCACTCAGCCCTGGGCAGGCCGCAGGGACAAACCAGGGGCACATATCTGGGCATTGCCCCCTCAGGAGTGCCTGGGCCAGGTCCCCAGTCCTGGCAGGGGTACTGCTGGTCCCCGAATGGTGGCTTCTGGGGACTCGGTGTTTGGCTATAAAATTGTGAGTTCGATATGAAGATAGGAAGTGAGGTCTGTTCCAGTAGTGTTTTTATAGAGGTGTGAGTTTTTATAGCACACCTCGTTTATAGCAGCGCAGTTCAAACAGCAGAATCCTGGCGCTAGCCTGTGTGTCCTTCAGGGGATGAAGGGATAGAGCAAACGAGGTAACCGATCCCAGGGGAGGACCCCCTCCCCCCCAGGAAGTAAGCAGAAGGCCTTCCTTCACGGAAGATGGGTGGACCAGTGAACTGAGCCACACACACGAGTTTATCATATAGTTTCTCTTACATGAGAAATTGAAAATAATATGTGTACAAAACAATACAGATAAATACAAAGCAAAATAGAACATAGGTAAGTAGGAAGTGGGGAGATTTTTCTAAAGTGGGCGGAGGAGGCTGAGACAGCGAGCTCGAGGCCAGTCTGGGCCACATCATGAAAACAAACAAACCAACCCTGAGGGGCCGGGGAGATGGCCCAGTGGACTAAGTGCTTCCCTGGCAAGCTCAAGAGCCTGAGTTCAATCCCCGGTTCCACCAAAAAAAAAAAACCAAAAAAACCAAAAAAACCCCGGAGTCTCTGTTCAGCCTGAGCTGGTATCACACGGTGGAAGCCTCCTTAGAAACCACTGAAAGACTTCATGTCACAACTGCCACTCGTGGGGAGCGCAAGAAGTGGAGTTATTTATAGCTGCAGCTCTGTGTCTCTGCGGCCAGAGCTGAGCCCTACCTGAGGAGGCACAGGAAGGTGGACTCCTGCTCCTCAAAAGGCCATGATCGAGGGCTTTCTTACGCCCAGGGACGGTGTGACTCAGCCGGGATTGTTTATGGCCTGGCCCGCTACCCATTCCCATGTTTCCAAAATTTCTGTTCCTTTTCAACAGATGAGTGTAGAGCCCAGGGTGTCTAGCCATTCAGCCTCTGGGGTGGACGCCTGTTGGCAGCCGAGAGGGTGTTCTCATGTGCTTTCTGTGTTTGCTGAAGGCCATTCAGATTTCAGGGTTTTGATCTTTGAGGCAGAGTGTCATAGATGCAGAAATTCATTTTCATAGAATGGATTTACTCTCATGATTCACAACCTAGATAAATTAAGTTACCATCTTTCTCCCAAATTAAGAAAAATACATTATTCTGGATACATCCAAGTGTTGTGGGGTTGTTTTTTTTTTTTTTTTTAATTGTTTGTTGGTAGTACCTAGAGCCTCATGTGTGCTAGGCAAGTGCTCTACCACTGACGTGCTTGGCCCTGCCTGTTTTATTTTTAAGACAGGTTCTCCTTTGGTTTAATGGGCTTTCCTCAAACTTGGAATCCTCCTGCCTCAGTCTCCCTGGTAGCCGGGATTCCAGGCATGCACTGCTGTGCCTGGTTTCCAAGCTTTAGTAACTCCCGATCTCTGTCTGATGACAGACCACTGTCATAGTCCTCTGCCTGAGGCCAAATTCCAAAAACAATAAACCAAAAATTAAAAAAATATGCAATCAAAACAATAATAAAAAGCCAAACAAAAAATCCACCCAGCAATGCCATCCTTGTTCTGGAGGTTACTCACTCCAGACCGGCTGGTGTTTCCCTTGCTTCTGTAACTTCACAGCCATGACGCCCAGGCAGCCTTCCTGTGAGTCTGCAGCGCAAACTTCACGGTGGAGAAGTGATTTATGTTAAATTGCTGTAATAGCTACTGCTGCTAGTTTTGTTTTGTCTTGCTTTTTTAAGGCTGGGTCTGGCTCTGTAGCCCAGGCTGGCCTGGAATTCACTGTGATCCTCCTGACTCAGCCTCCAGAATGCTGGGATTACAAGCTGTGCCATTGCACCCTGCAGGCTGCTGTTAAATTTGCCTGACATCTCCTTTCCTTTACGTTCTGACCTGTGTGTTTTCCATTATCCATGGCCGATGGAGGTGCGATTTTCCTAGCCCTAGAGAAACAGGGAGCCGGGGCACCCCACCCGCAGGCCATCGGGCTCAGTTGTATTTTCAGCACAGGGAGGGCACGGAAGGAGCCCGGGGGATGCCTCATCTCAGGAAAGAGTAAGTCATTAAGAAGGAGATCAGAAATTCACTTCCCGGAGCGCTGCCACCCGTCCCCCACGGCTCCTGGCTCCTCTGCGGGCAGGTCCTGCTGTGCTCAGCACCCCTTTCCTTGCACACTAACTTGTCTCTTAGCCAGGCGTGGTGGCTCACGCCTGTAATCCCAGCATGGAGAAGACTGAGGCAGGAGGATCCCTGCAAGTTCGAGGCCAGCCTGGGCTACATAGTGAGAAGCTGTCTCAAAAATCCACCCAGCTAACTGTCCAGGCCACCCCGCAAGACACCCAGAAGTAGTAAAGGGAGAGTTTAGCAGGCCCTTCTGCGCAGCCTGGCCAGGGTCTTACGGAAGCAGAGCTTTATCTCCATCTTGCCGAGGAGAGGAAGCGGCTCAGCGAGGAGGCGGAGGCAGGGACTTTCCTGGCCCTGCTGCCTTGTGGGAGGCAGGAGGCTTGGAGCCGGTTCCTCCCAGGCAGCTGGCCCGGGCGCGGGCTGCGGTGCGACGCAGCGCTCCAGGCAGCTCTGGCCGGAAGTCTGGTGCAGTAGGCAAGGCGACCTCCATGCCCCCTCCTCGAGGCCCTGGGTTTTGCCACCCCAGGACCCGGTGGCAGGCTTTCGCTCAGCAGGGCAGCGTCCAAGGACACGAGTCCCTGCTCCTGAATGTAAGGGCGAAGTCTGCGCTGTGTCCACCTCTTCTGCACTCGGTATTCTTAGACTAGAGATGTTGGGTGAGCTTTTAACATACAGAGAATTAGCTGGGTGTGGTGTGCAGGCCTGGCATCCCAGTACTCAGGAGGCTGAGGCAGGAGGGACACCTCCCGGCCCAGGCAGCCTGACCTATGTAGCAAGATCCTGTCTTTAAAAAGGAAAGAAAAAAATAAATTACTAGCAGGAAGCTTTGAGAATCATTTGTGTGGAGAAATTAAGGCCAGTTCCCACTCCTTGTGAGAGTAGGGGCAGCTCCAAAACCCAGGTTTGTGCTCTGAGGTTTGGGTAGATGAAGCATAGCCACTCCTGCATTGGATTTAAAACAACAAAAAAAAAAAAACCACTGGGTTTGCTTTTCTTTTTTTAAAGATAGGGTCTCACTATGCAGTTCAGGCTGGCCTTGAACTCACAGGGATCCTCCTGCCTCAGCCTCTGGAGTGCTGGGATTATAGGAGTCTGTCACCACGCCTGGCCCTGATTTGCTTCTGATTCACACCTTTGTTATTTCAGTAAGTGAGGTGTTTTCTAAAGAAGTTATTGATTCTGAAAAGGCAAGCTGTGACCGTTGCAAAGTGAGGAAAGAGGTTCAAATATCATCTCGGGATACCAGTAAGTCCAAAGTCGAGCTGGGTGTGGCGGCAGCACCTGTGACCCAGCACCCAGGAGGCTGAGGCAGGAGAACCGCTGAGTCTGAGGCTACCATGGGCTACAAAGTGAGTCCAAGGCCAGCCTGAGCTGCATAGTGAAACTGTCTGAAAAAGAGAAAAAAAGAAATAAAAAATAAAAAATCCAAAAAATAAGGAAGCTCTTAGATTACAGAGACATTGAACCCCAGAGAAGAAAAGGAAGTTTGTAGAGATTACACATAGCCTGTCCTCCCCAACTTCCACAGTGAGGGCTGGCGTTCAAAAATGAAATCATTTAGTGAGGCACAATGTGCACACCTGCAGTCCCAGCTCTGTAGGAGGCTGAGACAGGAGGATTGCAAGTTCAAACTCAGTCTTGGTTGACTTAAAAAGACCTCTCTCAAAACATTTAAATTAAGAAAAATATATTTGGGGGTTGGAGAGATGGCTCAGTAGACAGGCAAGGGCCTGAGTTCAATCCCCGGTTCCACCAAAAAAAAGAATAATAAAATATTTGAAGACGGATTAGGGTTGTAGCCTATTGTGAAGAGCCTGGTTTCAACCACCCTACTCATAAGTAGCCACTCCAGGGCCCTGAAATTGGCATGGATACAGCCCAGAAAGGCAGCTGAGGCTGGGAGAGCTGGGTCCCTGACCCAGGGGATCCCTGAGCCCTGAGACTGTTGCTTTTTCTAAAAAGTTCATTGTAATTTCTGTGATTCCTTCCTTCCTTCCTTTCTTCCTTCTTTCCTTTTGGTGGTACCAGGGATTGAATTCAGGACCTTGTGCTTGACTGGCAAGCACTTATTCTACTGAGCTATCTCCCTGGCCCCCTCTCCTTTAATTTTGATAGAAATATAATATTTTAAGTAAATTAATAGGGCCAGCCAGGTAGCTCAGTGGATTAAAGCACCTGCTTAGGCAGATGCAGGGGCCAGGGGTTCAATCCCAAACCCAGATCCCGGGCATGCCATGCCGGCCCTGCCCCTGGGAAGTGCTGAGATGGCAATTGAGACTGGGCGTGGTAGTGCACACCTGTAATCCCAACCCTTGGGAGGCTGTAAACAGGAGGATCACTACAACTCCAACCTGTGTAGTGAGAGCCTGTAGACCCTGTACTAAATACATAAAAAAAATATATGTATAAGAAGAAATAAGTAAATTAATAAAAAATGAAGTTAAACAGTCTATAACTTTCTATGCTCTGTATCTTCACTTATTTGTTTTGGTCTCTGGAGAAAGGGTCTTGTGTGGGTAACCCAGGCTGCTCTCCGACTTGTGGCATCCCACCTGCCTCGCATCCTGCGTGCTGGGACCTGCCGTGCTCCTCCACGCCTGGCCTGTGCTCTGTAGTTTCAGACTTGATGAGGGCAGACTGTCTCTGCTGGAGTCTCCCTCCACACCAAGGCTGGGCCCTGCCCGCAGTGTCAGCAGAGTGCAGACCAGGACAGCGCCTGGGTGCCCCAGAGGTGTTTAGCTGTGTTCTCAGCTGTCAGACTCAAGGTGCCCGGCACCCCCACCCCGCCACAGCTGCAGTGCGCTGTGTCCTCTTGTGACCCCAGTGCTGCTGACCTTTCACCCGGCCCCCGGCTCTTGGAAAGCACCAAGCATAGCCAGGTGCTGTCTCCCCTCATTTCCAGTGCTCATGGCTCCACAGTGGTGAAGGTGCAAGTTAGGAAACAGGATTGGGAGCTTTTGTGTCAGTTGTAATCAATGATTAGAGCCAAAACTCATGCAGTAGGTTCTTTCTGGAGAGAGGAAGTTGCAACAGGGTCTTACTGTGTAGTTCAGCCTGACCTTGAACTCATGGCAATCCTCCTGCCTCAGCCTCCAGGATGTTGGGATTACAGGGGTGCACCACGACACCTGGCTAAAAGATGAGCATTTCTTCTGGGGCAGAATGAAATGCAGGCAGCCCCTGGGAAGCTCAGCTGCCCTGCTTACACTGTTGTTAGTCTGCTGCTGTGAGTGGTGGGCATTTCATGGCTGTCACCACTCCTTGTTGAGTCTGCCACTCTCCAACCTCCATTCTCCCACATTGCATCCCTGTTCACCTGGGCCAGGTGTGTCCTGCCGGAGCGGGGGCTCAGCTGCCAGACAGGAGCCTGTCCCTGTCCCCGCTTCCTCCTGGGACATAGCCCTGGGGTGAAGGAGCCCTGCCTGTGCCCAGACAAAGCTGGCCCTTTCTCAGCTACTGCGGGTACCAGAGTCCTGGTCCTGTTATAGTCCTGTGAGGAACTTTGCATCCGTAAAGCCCTGCCACAGGCTAGCCACTGGTTGCAGAGATGAGGGGCCTGGGGGAGTTGCGGTGGGCTTTTCGGTTCCCCTGGGTGCTGCAGCCTGGAGGCCAAGTGAAAGCAAACACAGAAGGACACGGAGCTGGTCCTGTGCCCAGGGAATGGCCTGGTCGTCCCCCACTGGGAAGCCCACCTGGCCCAGCAAGGCCCAGCAGGACCTGGGCCCCTTCTCCCAGCAGCGGGCTGGCGTGGCTGTTGGTTTGGGCGGCTCGTTTCCTTCCCGCCCTCCTCCGTCTGCTGTTTGTTCTGCAAGTTGCCACATCCTGAGGCGATGCCTGGCCCTGGGTGGCAGCAGCTAGACGCTAACCTTGAGCAAGTCTGGGGCCGGGCCCAGGAGTCCAGGAAGACCCTGTCAGACCCTGCCAAGCAGGGAACACTGGCAAGCCCCAGGTGCCGTGTGTCCCAGCTACAGCAGAGCTGACGTCATTTTATCCTTAGATATTTAGGGCTGCATCCCAGAGGGTGCTACCAGCATGGGCGAGTGGGGAGGCCTTGGGGAAGACCCAGCTGCCACTGATCCAGCCCTGAGGTAGCGGAGGCCCGGTGGCTGTCCTAGTCCCATCCTACTCTGTGGGAATCGGGCGGCGCAGCAGGTCACAGAAGCACTGGCTTCTGGCTTCTGCATTCGCAGCCGGTCGCATCTGGGCCCACACTCCCAAAAGCAGCATCACTGTCCGGAAGCTGGCCCAGCTGTCCTAGGGGCCCTGCCGTGTGAGCGTCGTCCCTACCAGCAGTGACCCGAGCTAGCCGAGTGCAGGGGGCAGAAGCGCCGCCTGCGGAGTCTGCTCTGGCTGGAGGGTGCCATTCATCCCTGGAGCTGGTGGCAGATGGCACAGAGCTCGTCCTAATCTGTCCCGTTCCTCTTCCCACCCCCATCGCGTGGTCCCCTTCCCGTCCTGTTTCCTATGATCTAGCTTTCGTTTAGCTACTATACATTGTGTTTCTCATGTAAGAGAAACCATGTCATCTTTAGGCTTGTGTGTGATTTACTCCTCTTAACCTGATGCCGTCCCTCCGATGGCTCAAAGGCATCCTCCTTGGTGGCGGAGCAGTGCCTCCCTAAGGCTCCCGGCGTTGGCCTCGTGCCTGTTGCCTTCTGGCGCGGGAAGTGGCTCCTGGAAGGCTCTGCGGGCCGCACCCTGGGCCCCTGACCGTGTGGGCCTCGCCTCCAGCGCTCTGGGCTGAGCTCTGCACTTTGTGTGCAGTTAAGGCTTCTTCCTGTCTGGCAGCTGTCTGGTGCTATCGCCACAGTCCCCGTCTGGTCACTGTCCCATAGGCCCTGCTGTTCTTGGCTGTGTTCCTGACCAGAGTGAGCCGTGTTGGGGTTTTGCGGGGCATCCCAGGCGGTGCCTTCCCCAGCAGAGTTTGGTGTGGCCGCCCCTGTTGTCAGGCCAACTCCAGGAAGCGCGCTCAGGGCCACCACTTCCTGTCTCGGAGGGCTTGGTCTCCACGCGAGAGGCAGGAGTCACAGGAGGCTCGAGTGGTGCGTCCTGTGGGGGTTGTGAGCCCCCCCCCCCCCGGCCACCCTGAGCCACAGGCTGGCTGCTCTTTGGGTGGCTGCGGCCCGGTCATTCTCAGTGGGCTGGCTGCTGGCGTCAGACCAGACAGCTTCCTGCATGTGGGCCCCACACAGCCCACGCAGTGCCTGCTTTCCATGCTGCTGTCCGTCCAGGCTCCTGGAGGCTGCATAGCCCCTTGCAGGTCTCCTGCACCAGGCAGCTTGCTTTGTCAGGGCCAGCAAGAAACTCGGCCCGCTGGAGCCTCTCTGCCCTCACCTGACAAGGCCAGGCCCACCAGGCACGAGCCAAAGGCCAGGAGTTGGTGTCAGCTACCCCCAGTCACACCCACTCTACTCAAAGAGGATGGACAAGGCGTAGGCGCCAGGGGCAGGAATCTCAGGGACCCTTGTAGATTCTGTCAGCTATGCCCTCTGCCTCCGCCCTCTGCAGCCCCACCCCACTCCTTCCCCATCTACACCAACCACTGAGTGGAGGCTGCTGCTCCTACTCTGCAGGTTCCAGAGAGACCTGAGCTCCTTGCAGTTCTTGCTCAAACGCCTGGTCCTGTCTAGCACTTTGGCTGGTGACATCACGGTCCTTGTGTTCTCGTCACTGACCCTCGCGCCCTGCTGTCTCGCAGGTCTTGGCCGCAGCTCTGGGTCGGAGGAGCCGCGTGCCTTCTACTCCCAGGGCTGGGCAGGCAGCGGTGCTCGCGTGAGCTCAGCCTCTTCACCGGCCCACACTGGGCATGGGGGTGTCAAGCGTGCTTCCTCCCCTCCCCAGCGGTGGCCCTTTTCAGGGTATAACTGGTCTAGAAAGCCACAGCAGCAGAGCACGTTGCAGGCTGAGTCTGTCCAGCATTCAGCAAGCGCGCCCTATGACAGGCCAGCTGCAGCCGCTGCTCACTGTGGAGCAGAACTTAGAGAAGATGAATTTGTAGTATTGGGCTAAGGCAGGAGGAGCACAAGTTCTGGCCCAGCCTGGACTTTGTAGGACCCTGTCTCAAAATAATGAATAAATGGGGCTGGGACTGTAGCTCACCATGAAGGCCCTGGTCAGTCCTTAATACTGAAAAAATAAACAACTCATGAAGTGTTTCCCTCTGGAATTTTCCATGTAATTTCTCTCAGATCTCCTTGGGCCCCAGGTACATGCAGCCCTGGGAGAAGCCAGACTGGGGACTTCTATGCTCTAATCACTGCCAGTCCCCTTCCTGGTGACCCTGTTGACTCTTTGAGCCTGTGACTCATCACTGGGTTTATTAAACTCTGAACAGGACTTTCCCCCCAGCTTGTACGCCTGTCCCTAATCAGATTTCCGGTCTGTTGCAGGCGGAGGCCCGGCTTGCAGCAAAGCGAGCAGCCCGCGCCGAGGCCCGAGAGATCCGCATGAAGGAGCTGGAGCGGCAGCAGAAGGAGGTAATGCTGGGGTCTTGGCTGCCTCCCTGAGAGGTGGTTTTAATTTTAGGCACAGCCTGCAAGTGCACAGGCACCTGTTGGCACCAACACACCTGTCCCAGTCACTTTGCCGGGGCTGGAATGCGCTTGCGTTTGGGCCGATGCCGAGGTCAGGCCAGGGGCGCACACAGCTGGAATGCCAGGCCTGCCACCCCCTCAGGCACTGGGAGGCCTCCCTGGGCCTGCTGTCCCTGGGGTGAGGAGCCTGAGGGGCGGAGCTTGGACTTCAAGGTCTCACTGTTGAGCCCCGACTAACCAGATCCTCTGAAGTAAGAGGGGCAAGAACAGATGCTGTTTCCTAGGAGGGGCCCCCACTTGTTGGTTTAGCCCTATTTCTGCCGAGATTTCTACATGTTGGACAGTGCCCAGAGTCCCCAGTGGGCTTGCCGGACAAACAGGAGCCTGAAGAACCACACACCTGTTCCTGCCCCTTCTGTCTAGTGCAGGGGCTGAAGGGGGCGGGGAGTTGCTTCTGAGGGCTCTGGGGCTCTGGTGCTCACCTTGGGGTGCTGAGCTTTGCTGTGTCCTGGTGGACAGCGAGGTGGGTGACCCCTCAGTCCTGAGCTTGCTGGGACCCAGGAGCCACTTGGGCCCCTCGCCCAAGGGCCCTTCCTGTAAGATCCGAGTGTCCTGCGGCAGAGGGAGCCGGCTGCCTCCAGCTGCTCTGCACACCGGGTTGTAGTTCCGCTTACTTCTGAGGATTAATGGCAGTGTTTCTTACTGAAACAATTTTTTTTTAATTGAGCTTTATCTTTGCTTGTGGGTGGAACTGATTGACATGGACACTGGAAAAGTCCTGTGCCGAACGCTCTTGATGACAGGTGGGGCCCGCAGCTCAGCAGGGAATGGCATCCTTGTTCCTCCCCAGGGGGAGCATGCTTTAACTTGGAAACCAAGTATCTCCTGATGCCAGGCTTGAGGTGCTGTCCCGTCTGCCAGACCTAGCAGTCACCCACCTGGCTACTCCAGTGGGACTCGATTTTGAGGTATCCAGTGGTGCATGGGAGTCTGGGGAGATGAGGAGAGGCGGCTGACAGCGGGAGCGCCTCCGTTTGCCTGGCTCACCTTCTCAGCCCTGCTATTCTTAGACCGGCCGAAGAGTTTGAGCGTGTACCACCTGATAGCCTGCGGCACTGGCATTTTAAGTTGTTGATTAAGGGGAAATGAATATCCTGTGGAGGACGTGCTGATTCCAGGGTGGATGTTTGGGGGTAAAAACTGAGCTTCAGTCCCTGGTTCCATGTGCACACAGGTGCTGCCCAGAGACCTACGAGGCCCCAGGGTGCTCTGAGGACACCCAGGGGAATGGAGGAAGCTGCCGGCCAGCGGGTGGCCAGCGTTGATGTCCCCCAGTGAGAGCATGCACAGTGGACAGGAGTGCTCTACCTCGAGCGGCTGTCAGTTACACGCTGTCTGCGCTGCAGGAGCAATGGAACTCTGGTGGCTTCATGCAGATATGCCCCTGTTTCAGGGTGTCTAAACAGAATAATATGAGGGAAGAAATAACCAGTTCTTTCAGTAGGACTTCAGGAATTCTGATTAATTTTTTAATTGGTTCTTTTTTTTTCTCAGTGTGGCTTTTAATTCGTTTCTGGCATTTACAAGCCTTTCTGATGTTCCTGCTACTTTAATCTGATTTCTGTTTCTCTCCCTTTTCCACGTCCCTCTCCCTGTAGATCTATCAGGTTCAAAAGGTAGGCTTTCTCCTTCGCTTTCTAACGTGCATGGCCCTGTCCCATACCCCCAAGAGCCTGGGCACAAGACGTGTGGAAGTGCTCACTGCCTCTCACTGCACTGTCGCAAGTTGTCCGAGAAGGCCCCGGCCCCCATGTCCCCCCACGGAAGGGAACAGTCACACTTATTTGACTTTCATCCCCATTTTCCATTTTCCTCAAAATATGAGAGAATAGTCTGAAAAAGAATTCTTAAGACAAAATCACATTTAGAATTCAAGGAACCTTTGGAAATTATGTACTGAATGACAAAGATGATCTTTCTTGATACCTTGCTTAGAAAACCCTAAATTATCCCATGTTCAGAGATGATTAGATATTGGTTTGAAAAACTAGGTAAAAAAGAAAGTGAAGATGCAGTAATCAGGTCCACCCTGAGAGAATGCAGCTGCTCCGCACTGCCAGCACTCAGGGTGTCCGAGGTAACAGTCTATCTCCCACGTTAGGGGCTCCCCTCAAGCTAGAAGTGAGCTCCAGAGCAGGCCGCGCATGCAGGTTTCCGAGACAACCAGGTCTGGAATTTGGGGCTCCGCAATAATGAAGTGGGGAGATATCTTCAGCTTCCTGAGGTTTTAGGAAGTGGGGTACGTAGTGTCAAAGAACAATCCTGTTTTCTCCTAAAGCACAGAAGCCAGTCCCTGAGTCTCGGGATAGGGGAGCAGGCTCCGGGCTTCAGTGAGTGTGGTTGCCACGCCCCAGTACTCTTCCACTGGGCTGGGACCTTGGTCTGGCAGACACAGCCCCATCTGCACTGTTGGTTTCTAGGACCCAAGTCCTGGGTCAATACTGAGTTCTGAGTCATCCCTGGAGTCCAGGAAGAACTGGCCAGGTTCAAGGGTACCTGGGGTGCCCAGGACATTGCTGTCCCAAGTGCTAGAAGGGCTCGAGCTGGTCATTTCTGATGGCATCCATTCCTTTCCTGTTACCGATTCTTGTCAGGTTCCTTGTTTTTGTTTTTGGGGACAGTGGCAAGGACTTTGTCAGGATATGACCTCCAGCAGCAAGCAGCTGTGAGTCCCGGAGTCCACGGCACAGGGCCTCCAGAGTCACACCATACCACTCAAGCCAGGCTGTCCGTAGCCCTCGCTTGACAGAGGAGGAAGGCAGGCGGCCTTCTCCGCTCGTGGGCGCCAGGCTGGTGCCTTCTTGCGTGTCTGAGCTGCTTCTGAACGCCAGGCGCCTTCTGCACAGGCCTGCATCCTGCTCCACTGCATGACTCACTGCTGAGCACCCTCGTCACCCTCTGCTTGCCCTGGAGTAGGCTGCGCTGGGGCTGCTGCTCCCCTGCAGCCACCCTCAGTGGCTCTTGCTGTCCCTAGGGTGTCCTCCCCATGGGGTGACATGGGGTCTGGCCCGAGTCAGAGCCATTCATGCCAAGTGAAAGATTTGGAGGATGCGTGGTGTTTGATGTGGGGACAGAACGGGGCCAAATGAAGTACAAAAAATAGAAAAACCTAGACTTCTGTGAGAATTTTGTAACTTATAGGCTTATATAGCGCTTCCTCTTACTAATATATATTTTCCTTCTGTCTTTGAAATTAAAAAGGAGATAAAGTTACATGAGGACACTGTTCTCCACTGGAAGTGCTGGAGGTTGAGGGGGGCAGGGCTGGCACCAAGTGGATGCGAGTGGCTCTGAGCTGGTGCATTTAGCAAGGCTGAAGTGGAGCAGGCGCGGGGAAGCTGTTTGCTTCTTGTTTCCTTTCCAGAGTTACGATCTAAGGAAGACAGGGCTCCTGTGACTCTTTGTATTAGCTTGGTAACGTTAGCTTTTAGAAGCATTGTGGAATTCTCGCCCCAAACTTTCTCCTCCATTTTCTACTTTCTGCCACCTCCGAGAACAAGATAGGAGGCCACGGAGAGCTGCACATTTTAAACCTGGCTGTGGCATGTTTTAGTAATGACCATCATTTCAGACGTGAGCTGGCAGGTCCGGCATCCAGCTTTCCCTCCTCACTGTGAGACTGTCCCGGACAAAGACAGAAGTGGCAGCTCTGGCGCAGCCGGCTGAGCTTGCCAAGCTGTTCCTTCATTTCTCTGTTGGAAGTAGGAGGCAAAGGAGGAAGAAAGGCAAAGCCCTGCTGTCCCAGGCTCCAGCCACGTCACCTCCTGACGCTGGGGCACTGTGCTTGGTGACAGTGACAGCCACACTGGGCCTGGCCCCCACAGTTGGACTTGACCGCTAGGGTCTATATTAGCAAGGTGAAGACAGTGCTGTGGGCAGTGGCCAGCCCAGGTGGCACCACAGGCTGGCACAAACTCTTGGGCCTGCCTGCCTTCAGCTCGAGCTTGGGGACAGCACAGGGTGTCCCCACTGGCTTTCTCCTTGCTGGCTCTCAGCTTTGCTTCTTCTAACCCTGGGGCAGAGCAGCTTTGTGAGGGCTGCCTGGGAGTGCTCTGTCTGGGGTACCCTGGCCTGCGGGGG
>NDGN011463397.1:0-12055 GCA_002564285.1 Tympanoctomys barrerae
TGGAGAGCCAAAGAATCCACTAGCTGCTTCATTAAAAAAGCTGGAAGCCATAGAACAAGAGGAATCAAATCATCAATTCAAATTGTAGGCCTGGAAGCTCCATGGAGAGTCACTAACATGAGTGCACAAGGAAAGGCTGGACAAACTGCGGTCTGAGGTCCCCAGGCAATGATAACAGCAAAAGATGCACAGCTTAGGCAGAATGGAGCTTTACATGCATCCCTGTCATCCATGTGGGCTCCAAAACTATTGGATAGCACCGTCCTTAATCAGCATGGGTCCTGTCTGTACCCCACCCCCACCCCTGGTTTGCTGGCCTGCACACTTACTATCTCTAAAAACAACTCTACAGACACACCAGAAGTGTGTTTCACTAAAGTGCTAGGTGTGTCTTAATACAGTCAAGCTGATAATCACCATTAATAGTCAATGTTATGGTATGTAACTAGTGATCATCCAAAGTCTCATTTACATACAAGTGGGGTTTTGAGCAGGAGGCTGGATCATGGAGGTGTGCTACTCAGTCATGGAGCAGTGCTGGATGAGTTTATAGCTAAATTTGGTTTTGGGTGCAGCCTGGTGGGAGGAGGTGATCACTGGGGGTGTGGTCTGGAAGGGTCTCTTGCCCTCTTCCCGCTTGGTCCTTGCTTTTCCCAGGTCTCCTCTACCAGGCCCCTCTGCCTGTCACCCTGCCTTAGCCAGCCAACTGTGGACTGAAACTCAATGAACTGTGAGCCATAATAAACCTCTAGTTTGTAAGTTTTGGGTGCTGTGTATTGTGTCTCAGTGACAAGAAAGTGAGACAGTCACATATGGTAATGATATCATTTTCAAAGCAGAACTGAGGAAACAAAAGGAGAAAGGTACCTCTGGTATTAATTCTCATTATTTCAATACCGTTAAGAAGGAGGAATTTCTAAGAAAACCCACACAGAACCCCTGTGAGGAAGGAGGAAAATTTCATGAAGACAAAAATGATCTAAATTGTTTTTACTTAAAAACTATTTCTAAAACCTGAAAATTATATCTCATTTAGAAGCTGCTGGTAAAAGAAACTTGCTAATTTTTTAACTGAATGTATATAGCTTGACCATCCAATGTTTGCTATTTTTCTGATATGTATGCAATAAAGAAGTTCAGCGTATCACTTGAAATATTTTTTAATTGAGCACTATGTGTGATAAATAGACCTTTTATAACACTTAACGTTGATTTCGGCAAACTTGTCACTAAAAAGACTTTCAATCCCATTGAATGAAAATTAACCTTGTGAAATCTGATCAAACACATTTTGTCTACCTATTTTTTCATAAAGAAACTGAGCTTGTTATTACATATTAAATTGTGTGATAGTTATAAAGCAACTCAAGGTTTCAGCGGCTTGGCCCACCAAAGGTATATTTGCTGCTCATAGATGTATCCAGCCTGGGTCAGTAGAAGAATTCTGTTGATCCTAGCATTTCAGGAGTCCAGCTGACAAGATTCTACCACAATACATGCTTTTAAGTTCTCCACAAGCAGAAGGAAGGAAACACGGCATATTATGACAAATTTTGCTCATATTTTACCAGTCAAAGCAAGCACATTATTACCCATAACTTTAAAGGAGGTATAGAAGTACAGTATTAGACTTAGCTCATAGAAGAATTACAGTATTTGTGGCCAAGTCTTCTGGCTACTTCCCTTGTCTTTGCTTTCTGTATTCTTTTGGTCTTTGCACCATACAACAATCTACACTCTTCCCCTGTCTGGAATTCATATTATCAATCCAACAAATTTATATTATCAGCCCACCACCAACATATATTTCATTATTTTATAACGATGATATTAGAGCAAGGTCTCATTTTTCTTAAAACTCTCATCTCTCTCATATGCCTAAGTTGGGCAGAGTCAGAGCGATTTGAAGAAAAGAGAAGTTGGCGGCTCAGCTGTGCCAGAGACTGGTAAACTTCCCTCCACCCATCACCACACACACTTCAGACAATCACTTCAGAGTTACAAAAGGAGCTCTATTTCTCAAGTCCCCACCCTTTCAATAGGTGTAGTCAAATGACTGGTTTCTGATCAATGAAGTGTAGATGGAGAGTAGCATTATGACTCTCAGACCCAACCCATAGCACCTCCTCTACTGCCCACCATGATCATCTTCTGGATGGATGCCTATGGCTGGAGGCTTCCTTGAAAACCACATTTGGAGGTCAGCAGAGATCCTCTCAGCCTGCTCTCCAAAGTGGATCCACAATCCAGACTTTCCACCAGTCACACCCTGCTGACAAGAAATACAAACTTTTTATTTTCAAAATAATTTTATCTTTAAAGTTCATAAAACTAATTTTTATTATAATAAACTTCTGGTAATGGGTTGGAAAATAAATTAATAAAACACTCCAAAAATATGCATGTCAAAAATAAATTCGAGAGTTGGTCTTGACAATCACAAATTAACTACAAATACCTCTTCATTTTCTTATGCATATCCTCTGGATTACCTGCTCTGTCTGATCAGCACAAAACTTCCTGGCAAATGAAGGAAGAATTCCATTGTTCTAGAGGAATTTAGAAGAGGCTGCAGGGTAAGACTGCCAGTTTCAGCTTTTATAAAAGCCTTTACATAACCCTACAGCTCAATTTAGAGATCAGATATAATCATAACTTCATGGACTACATAATGACTGAGGGCCATATTCTAAGTGTATCATGATAGAAATAATCCATGATGCATGAAATTAGATATAGTTAGTACTTAGATTAGTATCATGCTCATTGCAACTTTATCATCTATAATACATCATGGTAAACATAACACTATTGGTTTGCCAAATACATTTTCTTTCCCATTGGGCACATAGATAGGCTGCATTTCCAACCACCCTTATGATTAGATTGGGTCATGTGATGGAGTTCTGGGCAGTACAAAGTGGACACACAGTGTGTGAGCCATCATCAGACTCTGGGGAGGACCTAAGGCCCAAGAGGAAAGCAGAACCAAAAGAACCAGGTTCTGACTGAGTCTTAAACCAGTACCTTCCATACCCCAACTGCATGAGACCACATGGAAGAAAGAAATAAAGCACTTGAATATCACACCCTTACCACCTGGCCATACCTTAACAAACACATTAGGGCTATTGAATTAGTCTCAGAGAACTACATGAATGGTTAGAACCAGAGGGGATGATGTGCTAAATACACATTTATAAAGCTGTTCATCTGGAAAGAAAGAGAGAACCTTAGAGATGGAAGTATCAAACCTCCCTTCCACTCTCACTCTGTCCAGCTCATTTTTTCCTAGTTACCCATCATCTCCTGCCATGTAAAGGCTGCATTCCTTGCCATGCTCTTGGCAGGAACCCTTGATTTGGCCACAGTGCATCCTCCCTGGGCCTGGCCTAGATTCAAGACTTAAGTGAATTTCATTCTTTTAAGCTTTGGCTGCATAAGTGAATTTCATTCTTTTAAGCTTTGGCTGCATTGTACCATTCCCTCTGGGAGAACTCTCCTGTGATCTCTACCTACTGGAATTCAGCCTGTTTTCTCTGCCACTGCTGTGAAGGCTTTTCCTCCGGGAGGGTTGGCTGAAAGGACAGAGCCCTGCTCCAGACTCCTAGCTTGGATGGGACACCTCTTTCTCTCCAACCCCATGAATGGTCATGTTTGTTTCATGACATTCTGCTCAGCACCGTGTCCCTCCTGCTAACATAAGGATAGAGTGACCAGACAGAGGTCAGAGAGGAGACAGGACTGCCCATCTCTGGCCTTATCCAGAAACATCAAGATTCACAAGGACCGGGAGTCACCAAAGTGGAGGGGGAGTGAGGAACAGAAACACTCATAACTGTATGAGTGCACATGGGAAGGGCTGAACTTCTAAGCATTTATAAGTAATGTCACATATATTAAAATCATGACTTCAGGTAAAACTACTTTTCAGACTTTCACTGACACAAAACACACATATAGGAAAGTGACCATTGTTATGCAACTTGATGAATTTATAAACTGATCACAGTGAAGCCAGCACCCCATTGAGAAGTCACAGGACAAGTGACCCAGCCACCCTCCTCTCCAAGTCAGGGAATGTGGTTTAAAAAGGAGGAGGAAGAGGAGGAGGAGGAAGAGGAGGAGGAAGAGGAAGAAGAAGAGGAGGAAAAGGAAGAGGAGAAAATAGAAGGAGATGGAAGACAAGCAGGAGGTGGGAAGTGAGGAGGGGAGGGACACTAGGAAGAGACTGCTCTAGCGTCTATTTTAAAGAAAGTGAAGAAAGAATAGGCATCAGAGAGACATGCCACCGTGTCCTGTGACATACCCCACAAGGTACTTCCCATCTGCAGAACCTTCCCACATGATGACAGAGCCACATGCAAGGTCATTCCAAATAGCAAAGTGAGCTTTGGAGGTAAAGAGGGATCCTCCAAGTATGACACAGATTAGGGCAGGTCCACAGAGACCCTAGACTACCCACTTGGTGTTCACTGGGTCATCTTTGTAGCCATGCCTCAAGGTCCCTCACTGCCCCCACAGGAAGGCCACACAGGGCCTTTGTCACAGAGGTCCCCTGCCAGCACCACCAACTCCTCCAGCCCCAACCCCAGCCTACACCCTGCGCCCTCTCTGTGAACCTCCTCGTGGCTTCCTGCCAGCGGGATGTGACTGCTGCCAGATTCTGGTGAGAACCTAGGCTTGGAAGGAAACACATTCTTTAGCAAGGTCTGTGTGATAGCTCCAGAGATACTGTCACCTGCAGCCTCAGCACCAGGGCTAGGGCTCTGGCAGCAGGCTCCATTCTAGCTGAGCTGCTAAGTCTCTCTGCTAGAACCCATAGTAATGCCCTTGGGCAGGAAAAATGTCACCAATAGAGAATGACAGTTGGCTGGGAGACCTTACTCTTCCTACAGCTTAGTCTCCATCAGGACCATATCTGGTCCCTCATGAAGACCAGGCGCTCAGATGTGGGGCTTTGGGAAAGTAACTGAGCTTTGGAAAGTGATTGGGTTTAGGTAGTGGGTCTGGTCAAAGAGGTGGTTCAGCGGGACCTGACCTGGTAAGGTACGTCTCCCTCGCCAGCTCCTCTTGTCACTCTCTGCTCATTGGCTGCAATGAGGTGACCGCTCTCCTCTGCCATGCCCCTGTGCTGTGCCATTCGGCTTTGGGGCTGGCAGACTATGGACAGGGATGTGAGAAAAACAAGCCTTTCCTTTAAGTTGTAGGTGTCAGGAATTTGTCCCAGCAAAGAGAAAGTGACCAAGACAGAAGCAAAGACAGGCAGGATGATTAGATTGGTATAAGCAAATGGCTTTAAAATGCTTGGTAGTCTGAAAATAATTCAGAAAACAAGATTCAGGTGCTATCAAGTCACAGCTCCAGGGTCAACTTCTCAGGTCTTACCTACATATAAATGACATATTGGGAACAGCACCCTATGAATCATTCTTCATACAGTGCTAGATTCAAAAGAAGGATTGGGAACAATGCCTCTCTGACTGATCCCATAAACAGTGCTCAGAAGTCTAACCTTGGAGTCATTTTGGTTCTGTGCATGTCTTCTCTTCTTTAGAAAGCATCTCACTTAACCATTTAGCTGTGGGTTACTATAACTTCAGACACATCCCACCAGGTTGGTAGTCTGGTTTGTCCCAGCCCCAGTCTCCTACCTCCCAGTGGGGATCTGAGCAAACTCTTATATGGGAGGAGATCTTGCTTATAGCGACATAGTACAGGTGGCTTTTGATCTTAGAGTTCAGTCAATATTAGCAAGAGCACAACAAATAAAACTAATAGTTTGGGTGCACAGAAGAGCTGTAAAGGAGCATTTTCTAAAGCATTATGTCCAGCTAAGTTCCTTTCTAGATCCTACTTTCTGCAGACCATTGTCTGCCCAAGCTCCATGTCCTGACATTTGGAATGGGAGTAGATTGCAGGGCTTTCAGAGGAAAGGAGATGTGGTCTTGGTTTTTCTTGGTCTGGACATCTTTGGGAACATCACTCAATATTCCCACAAACTCAAAAGAATCCAGTGACTTTCAAAAAAGATACCCTCTCCAAATGATTCCATAGGTGTTTATTGAATCCCCAGCTTCCTGTGTATCAAGCCCTGGGGAACATAGTCTCAGAGAACTCAAGCATGTTAGGAGGACGCAGCTGAGTGAACAAAATAGTACCATGACTGCTTCTGGCCAGCAGTGGGGCCCAGGGCAGTCACTAAACGTCTCTGAGCCTTGACTTCACCATCTGTAAATGAAGATCATCACAGTGCTTGGCTCCTTGAGATGATGTGAGCATTAACTAAATGAACACACTGAAGTGCTTTGAACCAGACAAGAAACACAGAGCTACACAAGAGTATTTTTATGGTGGTGATGTTATTGTTATTGGGGTACTTACCAGTGGGAAAATCTTCCCTAACTCTGCACTGCCCCAAACTAGAAAGCCCTCCCAGGAGAGGTTATTCAACCTGTGTGTTGACAAAGCAAGCTGAAGGAAAGGGAAAGGGAAGGAGAGAAGTGGGAAGAGACATTGTGCACAGAGGCACAAACGCGGGGAGCTTAGCAAGAGTGGGAGCAGAGATCAGCTCCGTTCCACTGTGGAAGACAATGCAAAGAATTAAGGATAGATCATAAAGGTTCTAATACAGCATGCCAAGGAATCTGGACTGCTAAAAATCAATTTCATCAAAAAATTGTTTCTAGAAATGTCTACAATGTTTCCTAAGATGTGCTGGCAAAGTTAACTGAAAAGTGTACTTGATGATCACATTCTGCTAAAAAGAATGGAGAAAGAAGTGGAACATTTCACACTCACTGGCATAACTATAGAGCCTAGGTTTGTGTTGACAGTGACTGATTTCCTGTAGTTTCCTTTCTCAGAATTCAGTGCTTCCCCTTTACCCATGTGGCATGATGACAGCCTGCCTTCTTAGTGGCATTTGAGGCTATGGCAGAGTCTCTTGTGGGCCTCCCCAGTCCTGCTGTGTCCTTCCTGTTCAAGTCCTGACCTTTAATTCTGGTGGACACTATTCCTTGACAAGCTGAGAGCTCAGGGTTATGGTAAATCATGATAAGCTTAAACAATTCTACCCCTTTTCTATTGATTGGATGAGGCAGGATGAACACTTGCCAGGGATCAGGTAAAGACGTAAGACCAAGAGGCTTCTGGGAAAGTTTCCCGTCTTTGAAAAACAAACACAGGCAATGACCCAGCCCCGACAGGCTGTGTTGTTGGCAGGTGACACTGGGAATTGTGTTTCCTCTACTGCGTCTAACACAGTGCCTTCCATAGTAGGTAAGTTTTCTTCTGTTGAAAATTGAAGATTTATAGCAACTTCTTAGGAAATAAAGAGAGTAGTTACCATCCTTACTATAGATTAGGAAGCCGAGAGAGATGAGCTGGCAGTATATGTTAGGCCTACAGAGTCAGCAGGAATAGACCTAGCAACATTATGAAAATCAGGGTGTTCCCCTTTAATCTTACCAAACGCAGACCAAAACATGTTGGACCTACTTTCATACAGATTTGCTTCTGGGCTCCAAAACAAAAGAAGGTTATGAAGGTGAGCTGAGCAGTTATGTTAGATTAAATTACTTTCTACATTTTTAAGGTATAGCTAAACCACTGGGATTATTTAATGATGACGCTCATAGTTTTCATCTGCATGATTTAAAAAAATACACCTGCATGATGCATTGTCTCTTCTACTAGACCATCCCTAATCTTTCTGATGGCCCTTGCCAAAAGCTTCCTCGTAGCAAGTAACTGGTTCTTAGCCTGCTTCTCGAGCATTGGCACATCCTAGGGTGCTTTTGCTTTCTAATCTGTTCCATCTTGTCATTCCTGTGATAGATGTTATATAGAAATTCAGACTCTATTTTTTCAATCAAAATGATCTATTTGTCTGTTATATATAAAACATAGTGCTACAGATATTGAAATCCACAGAGGAGAAAAATTAAGAAATGTTGCAAAACAGAATAATGATGAGACCTACGAGTCTTTTATTCTACAAATAGTGGGGAAGCAAAACTCTTTCAGTTAAGGCAGAATTGTGTGGAGGAAGCACACACAGAGGAAGGAGATGCTTACCATTACTTCTTGCTGGGAACAGTCACTATGATTAGTCAAATTTTAATGACTATATTAGGATTTGGGGGAGATCAGGGTAGTTTTAATCATAAATCCCCCATAAAGCCTGAAGTATTTGCAAGTTTATTCAGAGAACAGACAACATCTGCATATTTGAGCTTAACTGAGTAAATCCTTCAGAATAAAAGGATACTCAAGAGCCTTACATTAGCATTTTGAAATAACTCTGTGTGTGTGTGTGTGTGTGTGTGTGTGTGTGTGTGTTGCCAGGCAGCTTGGGAAGGAATCTAAGGAATTTATTGAATAATCTGGGGACCTGATCAGGCTTCCCACCAAGAAAAACCCAACCACACCATCATATGAACCCTCTCCCATACTCTACACTGAAACCCAGCTTGGGAAAGTCCTACACTGACTTGGTGGTCTTCCCTGCAGACCAACTAAGAAGGCCAGCCCCAAGGCTTCTAAAGCTGCTAGCCTCCAAAGGAATATTGTTGCATAGCACTGTACCCTAGAAAGCTGAACGCTCCCTCTTAATATTTGGGAGGCAGCCTTTGAATTAAGTGATTTTTCCTGCTGATGGCAAATATTAGAGTAGTATCTAAAAAAGTTAAGGCTGTAGAAATCTGTGAAAGGAGGGTAAACAATCATTTATCTTGATGTAGATCCAGCAGACTCGGCAGCCAGCTCCACCCTTCTGGTTGCCCCTGGAGTTTCACTAACTGCATGAAGCCCAGAGTGGAAGATGAACTCTGCTGTTAAGAAATGTAAGGTGTGGGGGGGGGGGGGCTGGGGAGATAGCTCAGTTGAATAAGCACTTGCCTGGCAAGCTCAAGGGCCTGAGTTCAATCCCCAGCTCTGCCAAAAAAAAAAAAAAAAGAAAGAAAGAAAGAAATGTAAGGTGGGCTGCAGAGATAGCTCAGTGGTCTAAGGGCCTGCCTGGCAAGCACAAGGTACCGGGTTCGATCCCCAGTACCAGCGCCCATGCCAGCCCCATGCCATGATGTGAAATTGCTATAATCCTGGCACTGGGGAGGCTGAGACAGGAGGATCACTATGAATCCAAGCTTCATAACAAGACCTTGTACCACAGCAGCCAGGGTTTGATCCCCCAGCTCCCGAGGCATGCTGAAACAGTGATTGAGACTGGGAATGGTGGCATGTGCCTGTAATCCCAGCTCTTGGGAGACAGAACACAGGGAAATCACTATGAGTCCAATCTATATGGTGAGACCCTATAGACCCATACTAAATTAAAAAAAAAAAATCTGTACCAAATAATAAATAAATAAACTAAAAATAAGAAGTCTGGGATGGAGGAAAAGGAGCAGTGGTTTAGGATCTGCATGTGTTTGAAAGTTCCAGAAGGAAGTGATGTTACCTAGAAAATATAGAGCTGTGTTAAAAATGACTGGGTAGCTTTCCTAATGTGTTCTCTACTCCCCAGAGGACTTTTTTGTCATCACCCAGTGGCTATCTGTCTGATACTGTGACAGTATTCCTCCCTGCCAGGCTCCTCCAGGATCCAGCAACCTCCTCTTTTGTCTGCAGTAGATTCCACTTCACCTGTAGTCAGCCTCCCCCACACATACACCAAGGTATACGCATGCTGCAGGACGTTCAGTCTGAGCTCATAATATCTGAAGCCCTAAGTGCTCTGAAAAACAAAACCTAGAGAAATCTCTCACCCAGATAAGGAAATGAGCTCCCAGACATCGCCTTTGAAAAGATTCAATTTGAGTACTCAGGCCTCTAGGTCACTAGGTTACTTTGTAGCATATGAACCAGGGATTCCCGTGAGAGTAACAGGTTTAATTTAGCTCTTAAAACTCTTCCTTACAAGTTGTCTAATACTATGACTGTGAGGCTTTCTCTTCTCCTTTTAACTACCTACAAAAATATTCTATTTGTTTATTTCTAGTGTATTTTTGATCTGGATCTCTATAATCTTCTTTTGTCTCTGTTCCTGACAACTTTTGGAAAATTAATTCAGAGTTAAAAAAAATAAATAAATAAAAAGCCAAACACTGCTTTCTCCCTCCAGCTCTCTGTCTCTGCTATAGCAGGAAATGCATTTCTGACACTTTTAAAATGAGCAATCACACATATAATCAACTTGGTTAAAACTTCCTTCCTGGTAACTGCAGTACTTCCTCTGCATCTGGATATGAAGGGAGCCCCAGAAAAGCGGAAGAACTGAGAAGCACCCTGTGTAGGTCTGAATTTGTTTTGTTTTCAAAAATTAAACAAATGATCCTTCAGCATCATCGCTCCTCTGCTCTATCAGGTATTGCTTCCTTCTATTTTTGCCCTTTCTTGGTTCTGATTCAGAGCAGTGACACTTCCTTTTCAGCTAGCATATTTTTATCTGCAGCTGCTGCTGGTTCTTACTACGATCTGACCGCTGAGTGTCTGCGTTTCCTCGTCTATTCCAGCTGAGACTCTGGATATCCATGGTGTTCCGGCAATAGTTTGCAGGTGCATTTGGTTCTTTTTTGTTTTGGCTTGGAAGGAAGAGGGAGGGCCTAGAGCTAGTGGAAGCCAGGCTTTGTAGTCTTGCAAGTGTACGCTTAGAAATTACTGTACTTAAGGTGGTTCTAACGTCTTATCATAAAAGGAGAAAGCATCATAGACTCAACCATGAAGGAAACCAGTGAGTATTGGCTCAACTTGCTTTTCTCTACATCTTTATCTAACGTGAGTTTGGTGCCACCGAGGCAGATATCCTTGTATATTTGTATGCTGCCAACTTAGCGTCAATATCAATGTATCATATAGTTCTTTGTTAGTTATCCGAGAGTGTAGCTAAGGGCCAAAGCGAACATTTTAAATTGCAAGAGACAGTTGTTTGGGACAGTTGGTTTCACTTATCTACTAAGTATAACTTCAGTATGTTTTAAGAGAAGGAATATTTACATTAAAAAGAAGTTAAGCCAAGATTTGAGCAGAAGTTATGAAACTTGTCTTAAATTTTAATCAAAAAAATGTGGTATCTAGTAAATGTGCTACTGCTTCTTAAGAGAATAAATAATAATTAGCGTCATTAACATCAGTTACTTAAGAGAATAAATGACATTTTCTGAAATATCGACTTTATTTCAATAGTTGATTCTTATTTAGAATGTATTACAATAGTGACACTAAATATTAAAATAAAAATATCTTACTATTCACCTTCCAAATTTTGTAATTTTTGCATTTCAGTCAATTAAAATGTGTCAAGTTATAGTTTGTGGAAGAAAGGTACTTATTAAATATTTGCAAAAACAGGTAAATTAGTGTGAGCAAACTTGTGGATTTTTGATATAGAAATGAAAATGTTAGACCAAGTAAATAAGTTAAATAATAGTGAAATAAACAGTAGCTTGCTGGAGTCCAGAAAATTTTTCCCCCAACCTGCATGTCTTCTGCTAAGACAGCACAGATTTAACTAGATCTAAAGAAATTGGTTAAAGTTAAAATTAGCTAGATGCTTACGGTAGGTGAGGATAGCCCTGGGTGTCTCCTCTTAGATACAGCCCTAACATAACAATGACAGCTAGAATGTTATGACATTTCACAATCCTAAAGTTTATATATCTTCAAATAATCTTAGTTGCAAATTTACCAGTGCTGGTATTTTTGAGTTTTATGAATGAAATGACTAGCTTTCTTAAATAGAAAAAAAGAAAAAGAAAAAAGAAGAACAAGAACAAGAAAAAGAAAAAAGAAAGACAGGAAGTTGCCTGGGGAGTAAATCCAGGGTCCAGACAGTTTGAAAATAGAGAACATGAGGCGTGGTTGGGTAAAGTGTCTGGTTAGAGAAGAAGTGTGAGACTGAGCAAAGGAACTAAATTAAGGCTTGTTCTCAACGGGAGATGCTTCTGTGTTGCATCTTCTAAACTAGGACTTGATCCTCAACTGTACTATTTTACTTATCTGTGGGTTTCAGTACCCACTTGAGAACGGTTACCATTTGTAGCCTTGTCACGCACCA
>NDGN011463398.1:0-13664 GCA_002564285.1 Tympanoctomys barrerae
GTGGAATGAAATGTGTTGTTCAATTTCATATGATAATCTCATAATTCTTATCTAGTAATTTATTCCATAGATGGCCAGATGGCTTCATAGTGTAATATATGAGAAAATAAGCTGTCTGCAGATATTAAAAATGGCTTGCTTCTCATAGAGATTCATTCCACTTAACCACAAAAGAAAGCCTATTAATTAGACTTCTGAATCCCATTAGGAAAAACAAATACCAATACTTAACTGCTCAAATATGACATGATAGAAAATTGCTAACATAATTAGATTTTTAATAGTGTTAATGACTCTTGTATCTTATTAATAAGAATTAAAACTAATGTAATATTATATGAAGAAAAATTGCCACTGTATGCTCTTCTACAGAGAAATGTAGCACGATTATGTCTATTTCCACATGAAGGGGTTTTAATTTTCATTCCCTGGCAGTTGTAACATAACTCACATGTTTCCTCGGCTTAATATATTATCCCTGAGATTACATGACAGAAGGTCCTATAAGTAGAACATTTAGGTCTGCAGTCTCATTAGATAGCCCAAGTCAAGCATAATGTTGACTCTGCCTGCCTGTACAGAAGGTTGAAATGTCTTTTCTTTGGCTTCTGATTCTACCTTTCTATAAGATTATCACTCTTTCAATGCCTTGTTTCAACCCCTTTTGATTTTCCCATTTATTAGCAAATTACAGTCTATGCTTATGCCATAGAATTTGTGAATTTTGGCATGATTTCTCCCTCTTTAGTTATTCCATGGACAGAAAGAGCATGTTTCATTGTCCACTGAGTATGTTTCAGTAATTAGTTACTAAACTAATATTCATGTAGTATTTTCTACATAGCCACCACATTGAAGACATCAGCTAACACAAGAAACGTGACCCTTCTATTCACAGTGAATATTTGTTTATTCAAATCCTGTGAATATTTTAGCAAGTTTTCTTCCTTCAAACTTGAAAGAGCAATATTTATGTTTGCATGAATCCCTTCAGCTAGATAAATTCACCATCCTAGCTGCCACAAAGACAAATGGATGTTTGTTTCCAACCAGATACCAAGGAGAACATCTGTGAAAATAACAAATATTTGAGATAGATGGTTTGCCAATCAACTTGCAAACTTGCCAGATACATACAGATTAGAAAAGATTCAGTGCAGTGACTTACGATGTAACCATGACTGTATTTGTTCTCTCTCTCTCTCTGTGTACTGCTATGTAACTCTGATGAGATTATGTCAGCAAGTAACTTCTACCTCTGAGAGTATGGTCTGTGGGCCGCCAGCATTAGCATTTGGTGTCATCCTTCGTGTTACACATGGGATCCATGGCTCAACATGATGCCTATATTCTTTTTCAAAAATTATAACAAAATACCTGAGGCTGGATAACTTTATAAAGAAAAACTGGCTTATTTAGCTTATAGTTTGAGAGTCTGAAAATCCAAACAACATAGCAACGGCTCTTCCCACATCTTTCTTGGCAGGTGGCTACTCAAAGCTGGGAACGCTTAACGGAGAGAGAGATGGTGTGGTGCCATTTTCTGTTTACTGGCATAAAATACCTAACACGAAAATCTTAAAAGAAGGGGGTTTATTTTGGCTTTCACTTTTAGTCCATGGTTGGTTGGCTCTATGGCAAAGATGTTCTGGTGGAAGAGCTTGGTCACCTCATGGCAGCCCAAGGCAGAGAGAAAGGGGCTGACCTAGCGCTAAGAGCACAACCTTCGGGTTCTCATCCCCATTGACTCAGTTCAAACTAGGTCCAATCTCCTAAAAGCTAGTCATCTGCCAAGCCCTATAGCCCAGTCACCTTTGAAAACATCACCTCTGAGTAAACATTACAGGAGGACATTACAGTTAAGCCATCATGCATGCCATGATGCCAGCCAGGGCAGAAAGGGGCCAGTTTTACAACTGCTGTATGAGGCATCTTAGCATTGCCAGACAGGGCACTAGCCCTCTGGCATGTACGCTTTTGGTGTTTACACACGCAAACTGTGTCCAAACCACAGCAACACTCCAGTTGTTCTTAATGTACAATGATATTTGAGAAGCAATAGTCTGTATTTGCAAAAGTAATTTTATTGCACCAAGAAAAGGAGGCAATGGAAATTGCCTTAATCTGTTCAATTTGCTGTAGCTAAACACCATAGGCTGATGGTATAGAAACATAGAAACTTATAGTTTTGGAGACAGAACTATAGATCAAAGCGCTGGTGGATTTCATGTCTGGTGAGGGCTCACTTCTTCTCAGTCTCAATCTGAAAAAGATCACCAATTCTTATGTCAGACAGAGGAAGAGGAAGGGTCTTTGTAAATTTCATTAATAAAAATACTAATTCCATTCATGAAGGCTCTACCATCATTTCCCAATCACCTCCCAAAGTCCCTCTTCATCTAGGCATGTGGGTATGTGCCTGTACATACTAGTCTTCTGGGAGGCTGAGGCAGGAGGATCATCTTTAAGCCCAATTTAATGAGTTAGTGACACTGTCTCAAAAGGATGAGATTGTACTTCAGTATAAGGGCACTGGGCTCAACACTCAGAAAAGGAAAGAAAGGAAGGAAGAAAAGAAGGAAAGCTCCTCATGATACCAGTGACTTGGAGTTAAAGGATTTAACATAAGAATTTCAAGAGAAACCAGGATTCAGACCATAGCACAGTGGTCTTAAGCCAGATCTAGAATAGTGTTTACCTCAGAGCAGCAATTTAAACAGCATTGCTGCAGACTAAAGTTATTTGTGAATAAAGTAATCAGCATAATGAAATAATTTGGAATTATACATGCAGTTGTTCTGAAGCTTGCCTGCATATTTAGAATTGTCTGAGGAGCTTTAAAAAATACCCATGTCTAGGTCCCCCCTCTGGAGATTCTGATTTAATATTTCTAGTAAGTTTCCTGGGCATCATGAGTTTTAAAAGTTCCCCGATGATTTTTCACGCGCAGCCGAGGTTGAGGTTCACCGATAAAATATAAGATATAGTTGGAGCAATTTAGGTTAATTAACTGAGGAAAGATAATCTTATGAGCACGAGCATAGGTATGCCTTCATACCCCTATGGGGGGATTGTACAGATTTATTTTACGTATCTCCAAGAAGCGGGATTGGGCTCAGGAGAGACACTTGGTGACTGCAGACCCATCTGAAAGGAATCTGGGTAATTTGAGTCTTATGCAACAAAAATGGTGCTTCGCAGGGTACCTGAGCAGGGGCTGTATGCCCAGAGGTTCTTAGACACTTTAGAGTGTGCATTCGCTTAGTGGAGGGTACTGGGATAGTGGAGCATGAATCTGTAAGCCAACCTCACAGCACAACAAGAACAAATGTATTGTGTCCAGTGCGGTGGCACATGCCTTTCCATCCCAGGACTTGGGAGGCTGAGGTACAAGGGTTGCTATGAGGTCGCGATCAGCTTGGGCTAGGTAGTGAGCTCAAGGCCAGCCTGAAGTACCGAGCAAGATCCTGTCTCAAGAAATGAAAATAAATAAATAAATTTTAAAAAGAGAAAGAAAATGGAAACTAAAGAGGTGGATGATTGTGAGGATTTTTTTTTTGTGTGTCGGGGGTTTTACATAAATTACAGGTTGAAGGTCCCCTATCCAAAATGTTAATGTTTTACATTTCAGATTTTAATGGAGTTGTAATATTTATGCATATAAAAAATATCTACGGGAAGGAACCCAAGTTTAAACATGAAATTCATTTATGTTTCATATATGAGGCATGGTCAAAAACTACAGTGAGGACCGACCAGATACCTTAGAGGATTAAAGTGTAGTTAGATATAGGGGCCGTAGCAGCTCCACCCCTGGGGCGCACTGAGACAAGAATGAGACTCGAGGAGGGGGCGTGCGCCTGTAATCTCAGCACTTGGGAGGCTGAGAACAGGGAGGATCCCTACAAGTCCGATCTTTGTAGTGAGACCCTGGAGACCCTGTAATAAATACATAAAAACAAAAACCAAACAAACAAAAACTATGGTGAGTACTGATATCCTTTTAAATTTATTACATGCAAAGACACGCTGACATTAACCCCACCTCAAAATACTGCCCTTGTCTGTGAGTGCAATTTTCCCCATCATTCTTGCCACTTCCTGAAACAGGTCTGGAAGTTCTCTTCTGGAAGTGTCTCCAGTTGTGCTACTGTGGCTGTGTTAGTGTCAGGAGTTAATTTAAAACATTCACCTTTCGTAGTCCTTTTGACCTTGGGAAAGAGTCGCAAGTCAGATGGTGCCCAATTGAATGAAGGAGGTGCATGAGGGTATGTCATAATGTTTCACAAGCCGGTCTTCCGGCAGGATGGCATTTGGCAACCACAGACATTTATTGCATTTTTCATACACCTCATGAACACACAAAAGACAACTTTCAAAAGTGTCAGGAATAGTAGGATAAGCATGTTTTAAGCAAAAGAGACTATTTTGAGGACAAGAAACTGCAGGGTATCTTTTCTGTAATAAAACTTTTAATCAAAACCTTCACTGTGTGTGTTCAGCACACCTTGTATACCATGTGACCATTTCCTGAAAGTAATTTTATCAATAGTTTCATTGTCCTTGAAGTCTGACTGCAACCCTGCACCTGAGGCCTGATGTGGCCACAAAGACCAATTTAATGGTCACAGTGGCATTTCAGTAAATTGCATAAGCAATAAAGAACATTTAAAAAAAATACTTGCTCAAAGCTTAGGAAATAGAGTCCATTGAAAGTAAAAGCCTTACTGAAAGAAATTAGAATCTTAATTAAAATAAATAAATAAGAGACCATGTAATAAAGCCAGGTAATTTGTAATACCAACACATTCAGCTACAATTCTCTTCCCTCATACTGTGATGGAAAGCATGTTTGTTTCTACTCTCTCTTTTTTTAAAATTGTAATCTATGTTAGTATTACAGAACTAATTATGAGTCACCCAAGTGTAACCAAGGAGTACTAAGGGCTCCTGAAATAAGACAAAGAAAATTCATTAAGAAATAATGTTGAACTTACGGTTTCCAAAGGTCATTAGCTAAACTAGAGAAGACAGGGCCTGGGCCGATACTAAATCCAAACAATTATCAGTTCTGGGGTTCTAAGTCTTTGGCATTGCCTGGGTCTTCTTTCCTCAAGTGGAAAGTCAACTCATTTCTACCGCAAGAATTTAGGGTTTGCGTGTGAACTATCAAGACCGCAGGAGTCTTTTCCTCTATTTGAGGATAGCAAGATCAGCATGCTTCTTGAAGCCAGAGGCTGAATCCCTAAGCACATTCTTTGTAGCTTAGATACATATTGGTACCATACATTTGAACGCAAGTCTCTACTTCACTGTTTTCTTTCTGAAAAGACACCAGTTTGGGCAGACTTCTTGATAAAGCCAAATTGCAAAACTTTGTAATCAAAGTTTAACATCTCCATGTGTATTCGAGTGACTACGTACTCTTGTCGGAGAAAAAGAACAGAAAATTAGGGCTACAGGGCATTTTCTGGCTGCATGAGCATGTCAGAGGACATTTATTTCTTTATCACTTTTTATAAGGAATGATTCCTTCTTACGAGCCCAGGAGTGCCAACACTAAGACCTGAGAGGAGGAAAGCCAAACTTTGTAAAGAACCAGAAAGAAAATAGTTTAGACTTTGTGAGTCACAGCGTCTATGCTGTAGGTTCTCAAAGCAGTTTTATTGTATAGCAGCCATAGATAGCATATAAACTAGTGGACACACTCTCTTCCAGTCAATATTTAGGGGTTATGAATTGCAGATATCTTACAATTTTAATACGGCAAAGTATGCTTTTTTGATTTGTCATTTCCAAGCACTGTAAATAAAAAGCCATTCTCAATTACAATGGGGCCATGCCAGGAGGTCAGCTGAATTTTCCCTGCAGGCCACTGTTTCCCTGCACTCATATCTCCCCTGCATCCTCTCATTTCCAAAGGAGGAGTAGATTTCTGAACCCAACTCTTCAGATTAGTTAATGGGTTGATTTATTTACATTAATTGCAACCTGTATTTGTTTCTGAAGGCCTTCAGATCTAGGTCTTGATGGCAATTTTTATCTTTCTGGGAGCAATTTGGTTTTCATTCATAACCTAAACAATAGGACATATGATATAGTAAATTTCTTTAGAGTGTAAAGGTCTGAGTTTTAGATATTCCTTACTCATATAACTTTGCAAAATTATTTTCTGTTTCTGACTCACAGACTTCTCATTGACAACATGAAAATAATGACTATAACAAAGAAGCAACAAGGATATTCCAGTAAAAGTTCTTGTTATTTCTTGGTGTGTTTGCAAAATATATTATTACTTGTAAAGATGGAAGTAAGAATAACTTATTTGCAATGGGAATAATTAACAATTAATTTTCTGTTATGAGATAGATGTTCTAAGGGCTTTGAAGTTATTGCTCAGATAAGTCTCCTAAGGACCACATGAAACTGGATACTTTTGATACCAGCATCTCAGGTATTATGATGCTAGGACACAGCAAGCTCAAGTGCTCTGTCGATGTCTCAAAGATACTATGCACAAGGAGCAGGACTTGAACCCTTAATTCTAATTTATGAGCATACATGCTTCTCTGGTGCTTATTCTGTTGCACGTGTAGTTGAATCATGTCATAGGATGTACTGAGAATTTCATTTAGTGTGTGTAACCAAGAGCTCCCAATCGTGTGACGTTGAGTGTGGCTTACTAGTGAGTATATGTGGGTTTTGGAGTTAAAATTCATGGGCTCAGTTTTCTCTTTCCAGTTCTTTGATATGAGAAAGTAATCTTTAAATTACACACTACATGTGCTATAATTTGCAATCTGGGAATGATCATAAATAAGAGGTATTTTTGAACATTGGGAAGACAAAATGAAATAATGCATGTGACATACTCATAGGTTGTTTTAAAATTTTGATTTGTGCACACTTATTCACTTGCTCACTCATTCATTTCTATACTTATCTCTTAACATTATAGTGAGAATTAAAATGTTTAAAAAGCACCATGAGGGCCAGCCAGATAGCTCAGCGGATTAAAGAGTCTGCTTAGTCAGATGTAGGGGTAGGAAGCTTGATCCTGGGCCTGCTCTGCCAGCCCTGCTCCTCCTGCACACTGAGATGGTGATTGAGACTGAGTGTGGCGGTGTGCACCTGTAATCCCAGTGCTTGGGAGGCTGAAAAACAGGAAGGATCACTGCAGGTCTGATCTGTGAGGTGAAACTCTCAAGACCCTGTATTAAATACATTTCATAAATAAATAAATACATAAATAGCACCATGATTCACTTTCTTTCCCAAAATGTGGTAGATGAAGTCCCTGAAGGTAGGTTAAACTGGTGCCACTCAGTTGAGAAGGTTCTGATGTGAAAACTTAGAGATCAGTAGTTGGATGTTGCTATCCATGCTTGAAAATCCAGTAGCAGCATACAAGATATCTCAAGCAGTTAGTCCACTTTGACCTTGACAAACAGAATGCTTGAGTGATATTAGCCTTGAAATTGAATACTGCCTATACTAGGGGAAGATTTCAATTATAAGCTTATACTGGATGATGCTGGGAAAAATATTCAATAAGTTCTTGCATCATGTATTTTGACAAGAGGTCTGTGAGAAGACAATTCTTGTAATTTAAGAAAGCTCACCTGTATTTCTTAGCATCACTCTACAGATTATTCTTTAAGATCCTTAATGTTTGCTGCATCTTGGAAAAACATTTGGAGTAAAATATTTGGAAGACAAGTCTCAATCAATAATTATACAATAGGTTGGCTCTGATGTCAAACAGGCAAAGAAAGAGTCTGACTAAAATCTGAGGAACTACTCTGCTAGTCCTGCTACATTTGTCTGCTGTCTCTTGTTAATGATTCCACTCTTTTCAAGGCCTCAATATTTTAAATAAAAGATCAAATAAAATGTGTACATTATTAAAATATTATATGGTCTCTTATATAAACACATTCATGAAATTTATCTTTTTACCTCATTTTAAAATAGACTTTGTAAGCCATAAAGCAGGTTGTAGTGGCTTTTGCGAGCTCTAGTTTATCAGAAGAATTTAGGCATATATTTTACTCATGTGATGTGCTAATTGATAGGAAAGATTGGCTCTTTTCATTATTATATTTGGCTTTATAAAAGTGACACTTTTTAAAAAAGTGACACGTTTAAAGAATGCTAATGAAATATTGATTCCATGTAAGATTTCAGTATTGGCAAATGCTTCTTGCATGTTAAATTTTTAATTTTGCTGATAGAAAATAAATTTTTAAAACCCCTAAATATTAGCTTGACTATATGTCCCTTTTGAAACTAGCTTCTATCAATTTCAGATTTCCTATCCAATAATAGTGGTAATGACAAATTGAATGAGGGAGTAATAGGTCAGGGTTTGAAATAGTGGGAACCAAAGTGTTTTTTGAAGACAATGGATAGTAAGAGAGAAAAGAGGACCTTAGACAGAAAATTGCAGACATTTACAGGTTACTCCTCAAGGGAGTGGTGGAAGTTATTGTCAAGAAGAGACAGCAGACTTTGGACAAGATACAAATATTGATTCTTTAACTGTAACAGTGACTGAAGCTATGGTACTGCTCGTTACAACAGTCACTCTGAGTGTTGAGAATTCTGATGCTGTCCCCCAGGGTCTTAATTTCAGATTCTGAAACTGCAAGTGGAAACTTTATCAGAAAATATAAAGGGGAGGCAGATTAAAAGGAATTAAATGGAAGGTGAGCCTCACCTCAAGACTAGAAGAATGCATAGGGCATCTTTGGCCATGTTATGGCCATTTTTTCCTTTTTGTAAACATGGGTCTTTATATCTACATTTCTTAATATAATTAGTTTGTGAGACATTTCTGTGTCTTCTTATTTACAGCTATTCCTGAGTAGCTTGGTGAATCACCATTCTAGCTAGAACAAGTTCTCCAGAGCTCTATGGTGCTGCATACTAACAAGCACCAGTGCAAATGCACTCTTGTAGAAAAGTCATGTGTGTGCTTTTTGTTGTGGGGACAAATGGGAAAAGAGTGGTATTTCTGATTGGTACACATCTACTCTCTGTGCTCATAGCACTTATTAAAACTGTATAACTATGCGATGTGTGTTGTAGATACTACAAGTATAAAATAAGAAAAAAATAATCCAGTAACACTGTCACAAGTTAAATAGCAGAAAGACAATAGACTTCTATAGTCATAAGTACAGTGAATTTTAAGTAAACAGAAGGAAACTCTGTTTGCTAAAGAGGAAGCCTGGAGCTTGAGCCTGGTGTCTATAGTAGGAAATTCATGTCTACTCTTGTGGTCTTGAGGATTTCCCACATCCTACATACCATGTGGCTTGTAGGGGATACTGACTTTTTTGAATTCTCCATTTTTATTGCTAAAGTAATGTATGTCTCCTTTGCTAAGAAAACCACCCTTGCATGCAGCTCGCAGCTTCTCTTCCTCTCTCGCTAAATAATACCTATTTTGTGAATTGACTTATACCTCAGTCTCTCTTTCTCTTCTGAACTCCTGTCAGCTTCTTCAATTGCTTCCAACATTTGCAAAAACACTGTCTTCGTTTTTCTTTTGGTGTTGTTGATGAAACAAAATGCCTGAAACCCAAAATTAAAGGAGGAAAGGTTTATTTAACTCAGAGTTTGTGGAGGTTTCAGTGCACACTTAGCTGGCTCCTAGGCGGGGTGGTTCATGGTAGAGGAGCAACAATTCAACAATTCTTGGTGGTAAAGACAGCAAAAGCAATGACAGACAGACAGACAGACAGACAGACAGACAGACAGACAGACTGAGAGGGAAGCCTCTTTTCATTTTTTTATATTGTATTCAGTCTACCTGCTCTACTGTGGATGTAGCACTGACACCATTGATCTTAGCCCCAGACCTGAATCAACCACAAACTCCAGATTCAGCTACGCCCAAAAGCCTGCACCCCATGGCTCACGAGGCTTTGTGGGACATCTCTACACAAACCATAACAGCAACTCATCCCAATTTTTCACCTTCTCTTTCCATTCTTTTTAACCTAATCCATTGTTAAATGCCTAGATGGCTCTGAAACATATTATCTCTGGAATCTCAAAAGTCAGTGACAGAGAGTACTTTAATATAATCTTTTTGAGGCCAGGGAGATGGTTCAGTGGAATAAGCTGAATATATATATATATATATATATATATAATCTTTTTTTCCCCTCCAATTTCTATAGTACCTTGACAATAAAACTTCAGCTCTTCAAATTCATCATAGCTCCTTGTTCCTAGCTAACTTTAATTTCTTCTTTAGCGTTGCTAGACCTCATGAAGCATCATATCAGCTCATTTATTGCCTGGTGGATCAAGTCCTTCTTAACTAAACATAGCATAAATCAGTACAGCCTCATAAGGATAGCCTAAATTAGCTTTGAAAAATTAGAGCTCTAATTTTTATAGAGTTTAGAGATACGAACACTGTGGCACACATGCCATGTGTTTTCCAGCACTAGCATAAATGATTCCCTAAAACTTAACTGAAATTACTCCTTCAAGGATGACATTTAGTGACATGTGGGTCTGTATCTAACTTAAAGTCTCTGCATTAATTATAACTCATGATATTTTCTGTCTTCCAAAATTTCTCCTTCATGGACTTATTTTTTTCTGGTTTGTACCTCCCTTCATAGGCCTGTTCTCCTAGGTTTTATCATGGGACTGTATGTTTCTTGGAATTGTTTCTCTTCTACTTCCTATGCTTTTGGCTGATCTTTGTAAGTCCAACCACCTATATAATGGTATATATCAGTGTGCATTCTGATTCCAACTTCTTCCTCTTCAACCCTCTGTGAATTGGTCATACACCATTACACATTCTAATCTCAATCTCTTCCTTCAACCAAACCCATTCCATTCAATTCCATGATATGCTCAATGATATGTCAGTCATACCTTGTCCAATGAAAATGCAACATCCCCCTTACATATGATATATCATCAAGCTTTTTATTTTTTCCACATTTGCAATGTGTCAGAAAGCCCTCAAGATTCTCCTGTGACTCCTGAATTTTTCTACTTTTGTTTGACTCCCACTTACCCAGTTCAATTTCTAATCATCTCTTGCTTGGAGTTTTGCTATTGTCTCTTCAGTTATCTTTTCAGTACACTCGTTGCTTCTAGCTTCTAACTGACTTTGTAAAACTAATAAATAATTCATTATTATAAAAATAATATATGATTGCATCAGACCTGCCATCCTTTCTTTAAAACCTGAGATGAGACTACACAGTCAAGAGGACAAAGTCAAAACGTGGTGTCATGAGATCTGGAGTGGATCTGTTTTATATTGCATTTCTGATTTGTGTCACCTCTTCTAGTCCTGTCACTCCACCATGGTGCCGATTTTAGTCATGCAGGAAAACAGAATGATCTGGAAGTACCATGCCAAATCTAGTATTGTACCTTTTGGATCTGTAGTCACATTCCCTGAGATAAAACCCAGTATGTTTGACATTGGAAAACGTGTGTTTCTCTTTATCTATAATTATAATAAATGCTCTATAGGAGGCTGGGAAGACAATAGGGGTGCTCTACTTAAAGGATGCTATGCAAAACATACTTTGTATTTTCTCAGTTAAGAGAAGAGAAATAGCCTCATGTGCTTACCAAGAATGTTCTTCCATGATTGAATATCCTAAAATCTGGAGATCTCAATTCAAGTAACTTCTTCTCAAGAGTCTTCCATAACTATTTCTTGATGCTTTAGGCTCTTTTCTCTTTTGTTTCCAAATTCATAAACTCACATATGTATGAAAACACACACACACACACACACACACACACACACTTACTACTATACCTGTCACTCTGGGTTGTAAGTATTGGTTTGTGTCTTCACATACTTCCAGCCAAACAGTGGACTTAAGTTGGATATCTGTACACCAGTTGTCTAGTGTTTTACCAAGTATATTGTAGGTACTTGGATAAACCAACATGAACATAAAACATAGAGAAGTTCCTTCATGCAATCTGAATTAATCTGTGTTTACAGGATACACTTGAATGAAACACAACAAACATTAAATATGTAACTTGGACTTCATGCTGTCACCTATGTGACCCAAGCTTCTTAGACATTCTTATTTTTTAAAAATTCTGCCTAAATTAAGGTTTTAATTCATTTTTCTGTACCTGGTATGTTTTAGCGCTAATAAAATTTTGGGAAAAATACTCATTTGATATTACATAACAAAACATCCCAGATTAGTGACAACTAAGGAATAGCAAGGTATTTATTATATAGTTATAGAAAGGATGCATTTCTTCTTTCACAGCTGACCCATTAACTGGCTTGCATATTTCTGTCCTAGTGGAAGAAAATCACTTTCTGAATCCTTATCTTTTATCTCTTAGAGGATGCTGAGATTTTTCTGGGAAGTGCAAGAACTAAAAGTATTTGAGAATGGAATGAAGCAAGTGAAAGAGAATAATATTCAGTACTGGGATTTTCGTGTTTTTACATTGTTCCTTCCTTTACACAAATTTTAGCAGTCATCTATACAAGTATAGATGCCGACTAAAACCAAGACTTAGATTTAATCATTTTCATTCTATTTTATGTTGTTTAATTGAGAAGGAAGATGAGAAAACAGGACAGGTTCTTTATTCTTTCTTATGGTATATCCAACAGCTGCAGAATAGCAGTAGTTGACAAAATGTTCAGCTAATTGAAGTCATGTAGTGGATATTGATGATCTTTCTACGTTTAATGGTGAAATAAATCTGCTGCTGGGGGAAAAATATAGAATAGCTATTTGGCTGATAAATGTCTACACTATCCTCTTCAGGCAAATGAAAAAATAATAATCACTTTCCCAGATGTAATATGTTAATGCTTAATTGCACTCCTCAGAGCATCTCAAGTTTAAGAAAAATAACATTATAGCATGTTCCATGACTTTTAACTGTTAGATACAATGAAAATATACTGAGATGAAAAGATTTAGTTCACACAGCAACCTGTTGGTGACAGCAAAGTTACACCAATTCTCTTATGGAAGCATGAGTTCAAATAACACTACTCAGGCTTTCAAAATATTTGTAACATAATGGGCAATAGAAGAGATATTTATTAAATTGGGCCATTATAAATACATTTAAAAACACTCTGGGCATTCCTATTTGTACAATAGTTTTGACCTTTTTAGGTTTCAAATTTACAATTATTTGGATAAATAAAACCTTGATACCTTCATGAAATTTTCCTCTTTTTTTCCCTTAAAACAAGGAAGCATTAGCAGCTCAGAGGTAATGCTGTTTGTCACAGAAAAGGACTTTTTAATGGTAATAACATAGATGGGAGTTAAAAGTATAAGTATTAATTGTACTTAATCCATTAGCATGAATTTTAAAAGCCCAAACCTTCTCACAATTGTCTTAAATCCTGCCTGCTTGGAAATGCTATGTTAATTTAAGCACCTTTGAAATATCTATTTGCCTCCTCTTTTTCATTAACTTAGACCAATCAGTCAGGAAATTCCCTGCTTTATACTCTGTAAAAATAAAGCTTGAGCCATCAGTTAGAGAAGGACACACTTTGTAAATAAAAGTTAATATCATATGTTTTTTTCAACTTTTTAAGTATAATTTTTATTTTATTTATTTTTTTCAAAATTTTATTGATAAACAAATAGCAATTAGACAGTTTCAAA
>NDGN011463417.1:0-24465 GCA_002564285.1 Tympanoctomys barrerae
TTGTGCCATTGTTTTTATATTTTTTTCCTTAAAATAACTGATGTCAAAATAAATAAATAAATAAATAAATATGGAAAAAAAATCAAAAAAATAAAAAATAAAATAAATCAGCCCGCTGACTGGTTAGGCACCGCCAAGCAGCTCCAGCCCTCACACTCCAACTCGGCTGGGACCCCAGCCCTGAGCTCCTGGCCAAAGCCAGGTGTCCCCTTGTAGCTCTCCTCACTCTCCTAGAGTTGTCAGGAACCGTGCTCCACTCCCTGGTGGGGACTCTTTGCGGGTATCCCAGCAACTAACTTTAGACTACACAGGAGGCTCATCCCCGACTGAGGGGCCAGTGGTCTCACCCCCACCTCCGCTGCAGCTGTGTGGCCCGAGCCTACTTAAGCAAAGATAATATCTCTGCCATACGTGGGGTGATAGTCTTCATTAAAATAAAGAACCATGCACCACTCTCTGCGGGGACTGAGGGCGCACAGCCCCTGGCAGCCCGGCTCTGAGCAGCCTTCCACCTGCTCTCCCCAGAGTCTTCATCCCTTCTGCCTCCCAGACTGGGGCTGGGAAGGTGCTGGCCCTGCAAAAACAGACACCATTCCCATCCCCACGATGCACTCCCTGCGCGCTGCAGGAACGCGAGGGATGGCCGCATTGTGCTTGACCTTCGGGACCCCTCGGAAAACAGGAGGCATCTCAGTGAGCGCTTCTGTTAGATAATCCTTAGAACAAATGATTGTTACAGCACATATTTGTGTGTGCGGATAGAAACCTTATTAGCATCTTGCAGAACTCAGCTTGGGAAACCTGGACCAGGAAAGTCGTGATTAACTTGCACAGGTAGGAGTCAGCCCGACCCGCCTGTGGAGCCTGGGCGAGATGGCTCCGGAGACCCACGACGCTTGCTGGCATCAAGCTTTGGACTATGCAGGGGGCTCATCCCTGGCTGAGGGGCCTGTGTTCACACCCCGCCTCCACGCTACTCAGAACCAACAGAGCACAGGCATGTAACAGTTGTTCTGGCTTCTATGACGTCAGAGCATGGGGAACATGTCAAACCCTACTTTTCCATTTAGAGAAAGTACCCCTCATGAAACTGATCAGCTTCTTCCCCGAGACCCAAGTGGTCTTCACAAAGTCTCTGCGGGGTCAGAACAGACTTCCTGCAGGCAGATGGACCAGAACAAGGTGCACCCTGGGTACCTCCACACCCACCACGTGTGGCTCGGACCCGATTCCAGCACACCCCATCAGCCAGGGGCCCACACTGCAGCTGTGTGGCCCCAAGCCTACTTAAGCAAAGATAATATTTCTGCCATATGTGGGGTGATAGTCTTTATTAAAATTATTCCTCAGATATTTAAAGACTGCTGCCTCTTCCCACCTCTCGAAGGCAGGTGACAGCTCCTGAGCACACTAAGCAGTCGTGGCCATGCCCTAGATGGGCTCTGTGTGCTCCTGCTAGGCCAGCATTATAATGTACACTCTCTCCATGTCCCACACATATTTTAGGCCTTTTCACGGGATTCATCCGCAGCTGTCAGCCACAAGGGCATCACCAAATCCTCGGGAACTCAGAGAAAAGCCAACCACTCCTGAAAAAGAATATAAAGCACTCTGGGGACGCTCTCTGGACAACATTAAAAGAGAGAAACTTCTATGCAGATGGCGCTGTGAAGCCTCTGCTTCGGCAAGTGTCGCGCTGAGGCAGAGGGCAAGTCTGAAGCGGTGGAGGATGGCGGTGGAGAGAGCCGGGCTCATCCTGCTCCAGCACTCTCCCCATCTGCGAGGCTGGATGAGAAGGCCTTGCTGGACCAACCCATGCCAGCCTCTCGAAGCCAAGGATAACATCTTTCCAAATATTTTGCTTTAAAGTCAACTGAAAGTCAAGATTTAAAAATAGCAGGAGGCACTTTGCAAACCTAATTAGTCTCCTCTGAGAGGCTCTGGGGCGCTGAGCACCATCAGCCCTCCTTTGGCAGGCAGGCAGGAGGAGGCCAGGGAGGGATAGCCCACCTGCAAGCCTGCTGTCAGCAGAAAGTCAGCTGGGATGAGTCCTGGGGTAAGGGCAGGGCAGGCAGTCACCACTGACCCCCCACCTGCTGGAGCGCACCCAGTGAGGGAGGGGCAGGGGCAGCCTGCGGAGCCCAGACTTGCGGGGGGCTTGCTCACACCATGCCTCCGCCCCTTCCCTGAAGGACCTCAGCAGAGAATCTTCTTCCTCCTTCCCCTCCTCCTCCTCCTCCCACCCCTCCCCCTCCTCCCACTGTTCAAAACAGTCTGCAGAGACCCCATTGGCTGGTTCATTTTGTAAAAAAAAACCTCAGCTGAGGACTCCAAGTGCTTGGAGCTCCAAGAGCTCTGACTGGACCAGAAGTCCTTGGCCAAGGCCGGTGGCATGTGGTGACCATCCTCTCCAACTGTCCCTCAGCTTGTCTCAATGAACAAAGTGCTTGGGACAGATTTCATATCATGGCTGAGGCATTGAACATCCTGTTTAAATACAAGACAGAATTCACAACTATGCTGAGGAATTCATGAGCATGACTCACTGCACCAGAATGGAAGACACACTTAAACTGAAAATTCCTAATGAGTCGGTCGCTAAATTGATGGTGGCCCTAATGGGAACCAGATGATTGTGACAGAGTTGAAGAAGACCGGGGCAGGGTCAAGAGAAACCCCCAGGAAGGGTGGTCACGAGGCCAGCAGCGGCGACGCCCTTGCTGCTGCTGGAACTGTGGAGCTGTGGCCTTCTGGTCACAGCTGCAGCTGTCACAGGAGAAAGCGGCCACCACCAAACTGGACCCAGAAGGGATGTGGGGGAAGCAGACAAGAGCTCTCGCTCCTGTGCTCACATCTCCACAGGGACTCCCGGCTGACCTGAAAGGAAGCCAGCGACTGCCAGGGCTGTACCTCGAGGTGCACAGGATAATGCACAGTGTGGGGAGCGGACCCAAGAAACACAAACCGTGCACACAACACCCCAGCACTCACACACAACACATGCACACACAAGCATGCACGTGCATGCATACACAGCATGTATATACACACATGCACACACAAGCACGCCCATGCATGCACACACATGCACAGACGAGTGCACATGCACACACTGCCCTGTGACCGCAAACATGTGTGCATACATGCACATGTGGCCACACACACATGAACACACATGCATGCACACACGTGCTGCTCTGCATTCACCATGTTTTGGATGGGAAGTGCATTGCTCCCATCAGGACCCAACCAAAGCCTGGCACCTACAGTGTCACCGCAGGGTGGTGTCCACTCAGCCACCATCCCCACAGCACCCCATTGCCCTCCTGTGAAGCAGTGTGGAGGAAGAAGGTGCAGGAGGCCATCGCCACCTGCAGTCTGGCTGGTGTTCTTCACGCGCCTGCGACCGGTCACGAGGAGCACACATAGGAGGCCTTCGCAGCCTCCTTTCTCCACCGCTGACTTCCACTGCCTCTTGGCAGAGTCCCCTGCACCTTCTCTGCCAACGAGGGACCCATGCCTTCATGTCTCCCGGCCTTGGTCACCTGTCAGTCTGTCTCAGTTACTCTTCTCTCATTGCTGGGACCGACACCCGACACCCGAAATGAAGGAAGGAAGGGTTTGCTCAGCTCACAGTTACTGGAGGTTTCAGTCCATACTGGGCTGGCTCCGAGGCAGAGCGGCACACAGCAGAGAGCAGCCTTTCCTGGCAGCAGCAAACGGCAAGAGCAAAAGGGAGGAGAAGCTGCGGCAGTGGCAGCAGAGAGCTCGTCCGCCTCCCTTGGGCTGCGTTCAGGCTGTCCACCCAGGCTGGGTGCGCCACTCACACCCGTAATCCCGGTGGATCGTGACTTAAGCACAAACTCGAGAAGTCCGCCCCATGACTGCACGAGGCTCTGGGGACAACTAGACACAAGCCGTACCGCAGTCTGTCCTGCTGAGCTCAGCAGCTCCCGTCATCCTGGGCCGCTGCACAGGCTGAGCCGGGCACTGGGCTCACATCTCCTGCCCCTCCTGTCCTCTCCAAATGTCCCTCAGCTTCTGCCTCAATGAACAAAGTGCTCGGCCAGACTTCATGTCATGACTGAGGCACTGAACACCCTGTTTAAACACACAAAGTAAGTCCCAAGATAAATCCCTCCACCCAAAATGAGTCCCTTCAGGCACGTAGCTTCTACAGCGGCCCTAGTGATCTCTGCCCTAGTAGACACACGCGTGGGTGCTCATGTGTGCATGTGTGTGCACACGTGTGTGCAAGCTCGAGCTGATCTCAAGACTGCGTCCCAGTGGAGAGAACTTGCCAAGGTGAGGGCACGTTGGTTCTGAGGCCTGCTGGTGGACTGTGACACCTGAGAGGAGGCTGGCCCTGCACCACAGGGAGCCCTGCACCACAGGGAGCCCGGCACCACAGGGAGCCCTGCGGAGGAAACAGGGTCCCAGCAGCCATCGCAGAGCTAACATGTGGCGACATGTGCACACCTACTAGGGAGGCCCCCTCCCATCGAGCCGTGGAGAGAACAGAGTCCTTGTCGTCCCCAAGAATGCTGAGGACGTCCAGCCCTGAGGCCCTAAGACAACGGTTTCCATTCCAAAGACTGGCCGGGCCCAGGGACCCTGCAAGTGGACAGGGACTGAGACGTCCTAGAAGTGTGGCCCAAGGGACACTGGGAACCAGGCGGACGAGTGCTACCTCGGCACTGCCTTCCCGCCTGTCATCTAAGACAAGCTAGTCAGCAGGCCACGCAGTGGGCTGTGAAGAGCCTGACACTGCCTGCGCCAGGTGGTTCTCCCTCCTGCCCCTCCTGGGCCCCACAGCCAAGCCACTGCGAGCTGTTTGTCTCACCGGCCACCCCTAAACCTGCCGGTGATGCTGCGGATGGGGACACACCTCTCACCGCCACAGCCTGCTGGGACTGTTGGCTGCATGGCTTCCCGTGGGCTCTTACTAGGAGCACTCTCAGCCCCACAAGCCGGCCCTGCGCTTCCTCCCTAGTCGGGGCCTGGTGCCAGCCCTTGGTTGTCCTGCCTGTGTCTGCTGGCCCCAGAAGCCTCGGGAGAGCCGCCTCTGGGAACCACTCCACTGCCCTGGAGGTACAGACCACAGAAGCCCTGACAGTGCAGCCCGCAGAGAGGCCCTGAGCAGAGACTCTGGCCGTGGAAGCCTGTGGCTTCCCACTGTTGAGGCAAGATGATATGCTGCATAGTGACAGATAACTTGAAAAGGAGGTGGTGCCACGTGAGCTGCCAGGGCTGCAGGCGAAGCAGCAGGCACTTTCCCTGGGTCTCGGGCTCCAGGCCCACAGATACTGCCATCGCTGTCTACCAGCTCAGCTGTGCGTACGAAGCCTGAAGTGGTGGGGGAACTCTCAGACCCACATTTAACAAGCCACGCCTATGTTTTCTGGAAGTGTTCCTCCTCGGAGCACAAGGCCCTCCTGGCCCTTTGGGGCTGAGGTTGTAGAGAGAGGAAGCTAAACTTCTAAGCAGGAGACGAGCGGAGTCCATCACTGTCTGTCTGTAAGGCGTAGACCCAGAAGATGCAAGGTCCTGTGGGAGGCCGTCACAGAGTGTCAAGTGAGGGCAGATTCCCAGGCTTGCTACACTCCTGGCTCAAGAGGTGGCCTCTGGCTGTGTCCCTCAAGATGCTCTGGCCATGACACTGCCCTCACCAGGGGATGACCATGGAGCCACCGATCATGGGCTTGGACCCCCAGGGTCATGAACCAGAGCCAACCTCTCTGCTGCACCAGGAGTAGTGGTCTGGTGGCTTAGCTGCAGCACTGAGCGATGATGCACTGTCGCTCCTTCCTTTCACTGGGCTCGTGCAGCTTGGCTCGGGCCAGGTGACACTGTCAGGGGACTGATTCAGGCATGCCTGGCATCCTACAAGTTGTGACCTCATATGGGGGCATTCTGCAGCTGCCCCTATGGCAGCCTCCAAAGGGGCAGTCTCTTCACCAGCTTACCAAGACACTTCTCCTCCGTCACAGGGCCGGGAAGGTGCGAATCCGTGGTTGTTTCTTTGTCATAAAATAAGTGCCTTGGTCAGTGCATGAGGTGCAGGGCACACAGCAATGGTGACACACTTGTGTGGCTGGGTGGCCACCGCCCGGCTGAGGCCCTGTGAGCAGAGGCGCCAAGTCCACACTTAGAACCTCGTCCATGCATGCGTCCACACCAACATGCACATTCCCTCCAAGACAAACTGCATGACAGGCACAAGGAAAGACATCTACCATCGTCAGCCCACCTGGGGCTATAGCTCAGGCCTCAAGGAAAGTGGACTATCAGAATTTTGCCAGTGGCCTCGGTCACTGGCCAGCCAGCGTCTCAGCAGCAGCTGTAGCAGAATAAGCCTTTGGGAAAGGAAGCCCTGGGGCTGATCTGAAGCCCCCGAGTGTGGCGGTGCTCCTGGAGGCATAGCCGTCTGCAAGACCCTTACACCAAAGGTACTTCACCAAGATGGCAGGACCCTGACCTTCGCCCACCCTCCGGAATGCACGGTCGTGTGTGGCTCACCGGGGCCAGGCGTCACCATGCACTTAATAGGATGGACTAGTGTGATCTTCCACAGGTGACCAAGACAATCACGTTACTCATAACAGTGTTCTGCTGACACCGTCGTGGGGTGAGAAGGCGACACCCTGTCCTGGCCACACGAGTGAGTTGCTTCTGTGACCCTCAGCAGCACGTACTGAAGAAACCAGGGCAGTGCTTGCTGCTAGGTACCCAGCACCCTGCGGATCTGTTCAGGGAGCATTCCCCACACTCAGTCGCACCACCGTGGGCGTCACTGCCTGTGACCATCTGTGGCTGGTCTGCTAAGCACAGAAACAGCCGCCCTGGATCGCTCAGGTCTTTTAGGATGGTATTTATTCTAAAAGTCCTCCTTGGATGATAATATTGCTTCTTTATTTGGAAGAAGGATTGGGCAGTTTCTTTCCACCAAAACTTCCCTCCTTTGTCCTTGGATCACAAAAGGACCTGCCAGCTCCTAGGGGTGTCTATTCCCAGTGTTCTTCCAGTTTCCTGTTGCTGAGTAACAGGCTACCACAAATTCAGCAACGTAAGGCAACACCTGCTCATAGCTCACAGCTCTCAGTGGGAGCCCCAGGCAGGCTGTGTTCCTTGCTTGGGTCTCAGAAGCTCAAGGTCGAGACAAGGGCTGACCTCAGCTCTGATCTGTAGTCCGAGGAACAGTCTGCTTCCACGCTGGCTGGAGCTGCTGGTGGAATTCAGCTCTTCACAGTCAGGAGCATGAGGTTTTCTTTCCTGGTCATCTGGAGGTTGCTATTTTTCAAGACCACCTGTTACCTGTGGCATATGTCCCCCTCCACCTTCAAAGCCAGAAATGAGACCTGGAAACACACACACACACACACACGTGCACATTTGAGCACACACAAGCACACGTACATGAGCACATACATACATGTGAGCATACATGAGTGCACACACATGCACATAAGCATATGCACCCAAACACAAGTGCACATGCACACACATGAGCACACACATGAGCACAAGCACTCACGAGCACACACAAGTGCACACACATGAGTACACACACAAACACAAATGCATGCACAAGCATATGTACACACATGAGCACACATGAGCACACACACGTGCACACACATATGAGCACACACAAACACAAGTGCACAAACAAGCACATGCACACACAAGCACACACATGAGCACATGCACACACGAGCATGTGCACACGTGTGAACACGTGTGTGCGCACCCACACAAAAGCACACACACACAAACACAAGTGCACGCATAAGCATATCCACACACATGAGCACACACAAGTGCACATGCACAGACACGAGCACATGCACACACACACACACACATGATTTGCTCTTCTGCCAGCAGCTGAATAGAGCTGTCAGCTTTCCAAGAGCTTGTGATTGTGATTGTCAGTCACCTAGGCGATTCCCTGTCTGTCCCATGGCACAGACTCATCATGCGTCAGGTCGTCCCATCCACAGCCGGCACACTCAACGGGAGGAACTTACACAGAGGCAGGGGGCCCTGGAGTCACTCCTGGAATTCTGCCCTCCGTGTCCACTTCCTGCGTGGGTGCTCTGGGCAGACGCCACGGCGCCACTGCCTCCCAGTCCCCATCAGACAGGTTCCTTCACCACCAGACTCCCTCTGCCTCTGCTTCTTGGGCCTCCTCAGAACTGTGCTTCAGTTCAGAGCCAAGGCCTGAGAAGTCCTCCAGCAGCTCACAGCCACCTCAGCAGACAGCGAAAGGCTCCAAGAGGAGGGCCTGGTAGGAAGCGTGCCACATGCCCTTTTTGAGGATCTGTACTCAGAGGGACTTGGCCTCCCCAGTAGGCGGCTCTGGGTGGCTGAGCGAGGACGAATGCTGGAGCTCGGAATGAGGCCCTGAATCCCCACTACAGCAGCCCGAGCAGGGTTCAGGACACAAGGGCTAAGTGTGACGACTGCCTGATGCCTTGGCCATGCCTGGTACCACTATTCCCGTGGAAATCAGCCCCTCCCACCCCGACCAGGGCTGCCGAGCCTGGCCCCACAGCGCTGCCCAAGGATGCTTTCCTTTCGCCCAGAAGTCTCTAGATGACCCTGGAAGTCTCCAGTGTCCCTGAAGACAGGTGGTGTCATTCCAGGCTTTAGTCATCCGTTCTAGTAGATCGTCGATGTCATTCTCAGCTGCTGCTGGAAACACACTAAATCTCAAACCCTAGATGATCATTTCCCATTGGCAAACGGTCCTGGTCTGCTTTTCTGTTTTGATCTTGGTCTGTACCTTTAGAATCAACTCCTGCCTTCTCCCTGGGCCCCCCCGATACTACTGAGCAAGGTCCTACATCCCAGCTCTTCACAGGAACAGCAAGTGCCTCAGCGTCTGCTCACCTGCTCTGGCTGCCGTGGTGGAGCACGGTAGGACCAAAGGACTCGAATGTTGCCTCGTTTCCTCACAGCTTCGAAGGCAGAAGTCTATGCGTGAGGCATGGCAGGCTGGCATCTCCACGGCCGCTCCCAACGGCTGTGGGGGCCTGTCTCCTGTCTCCTGGTCTTCTTGCCATGTGTGTCTGAGTCCCAACCTCCCTTCTCACAAGGACACCAGTTAAGCAAGGCCAGGGCCCACTTAGCCTCCCTGACCCCGTTGAAGACCCTGAGCCCAAACATGGTCAGATTCTGCAAAGAAGCCGGGGCCCACGCAGGAGTGGAGGCTGGCTTCACCTCACAACGCAGCCCCCTCCAGAAATGGCCACTGCCCCTCGAGGCCCGCTGGCTGTGACCTGCGCTGGCCCACCGCACATGGCGGAAGTGTCTCTTATCTGAAGTGTTCGGGACCAGAAACACCTCAGGATTCAAATTGTTTTGGGGTCTGGGGCACTTGTACGCATGAGATATGGTTTGCTGCGGCTCGAGCGTGCGTGTGCGATGGTTTGTGGCCTGTATGCACCCATCGCAAGCAGCCTGGAAGGCTGGTCACTGCGAAGCTTGATGACCTTGTAAGGGCCGGCCAAATAGCTCAGCAGATTAAAGAGCCTGCAAGCAGGCGCAGGGCCCAGGGGCTCAATCTCGGGCCTGCAGTGCTGGCCCCGCCCCCAGGGTGCGCGGAGATGGCAATGGAGACTGGGCCTGGTGACGCGCACCTGTAGTCCCAGCTCTTCAAAGTCTGTGAACAGGTGGATCACTATAAGTCCAATCTTGTAGTGAGACCCTGAACACCCTGTAGACCCTTCCCTAAAACACACCACACACACACACACGCGCGCACACACACACACACACACACAAATGACCTTCTACATGAAGCAAAATTTCATGGAATGCAATGTTCTTGTGTCATATCAGGGCTACTAATGTTATGCATTTGGGGGAATTCAGGTTCTGCAGTTTTGGATTAGGGTGTTAGCCTGATGACTCTGTATCGCATGTGATTCACGTTGGCAAGAAGCCCCTGCTGCTGCAGGGAGAGCCTGGGAGCATCGAGGCTGCTGTTCTTGCAGAGCTGCCTGGCTGCGCCCCAGCTGGCTGTAAGCTGGACGGCCAGCTCAGGCTCTCAGCTCTACAGTGACTTCTGACCCACCTTGTGCTGAATGAAGCAGCGGGCTGGCTTCCTCCGCAGCAGCAACCTCTGCTTCCCCATCAGCCGCAGAGCACTGTGGGGTGGGTGGCTGGTCCCCAGGAGGACCCAGCAGCTGCCTGTGGAGCAGAGGGCTTTGTCCATTGAGAACTTGGCCTCCAAACGCAGAGTCCTCAGGAGGCGCCCCCGCAGCTGCCTCCAAGCACGCCCCCTCCCTGAGGCTCCAGACCCCCTCCTGGGCCCTCCCCTCCTTCCCAGAAGAGAAGCAGCAGCTGCTGGCTCAGCAGCCCCTCAGCCGGGAGCCTGCTCCATGCCAGCCACTACAGGGCATGCAGAGCCAACTGAGACAGCCCATGCAGGCTCCTGGTTTTACCCCAAGCCCTCTCGAGGACATTCGAGTCTTGCATTTGTCCTTTTCTCTGTGCACTCTCTAGTGCCGCGAGGCCGCCTGGGCACGTGGCAGCCCTGAAATCTCTGTTGTTGCCATAGTGACCAAGTGCTCCGGCCTTTGATCCCCCAATGTCTTGGCTCCACCACTGCTCCCTTCTGTGCCACCACTGGTAATAATAAGAGTAACCGATGCCAACACATGCCACGGATTGCCAGCGACTCAGCCCCCATGCCAGCTGGCGACCCATCGCATAAGCACCTAGAGCTGCACCCTTCCAGCTGGTTATGGTGCAGTCGCTGTCTGCAGGCCCCAGCCAGCAAGTAGAGGAGGGTCGCGCCTCACCAGAGCTGGGGAGATGGCTGCTGCGTCTGCCCAGCACGCAACTGCAGCCCCTCCTGGGCCACGAAGGGGTGGGGACGGGAGAAGTTACCAGAAGGCAGGAGCTGGAGTGGGGAGAGGCCTGGCCACCACGGTTTTCTGAAGAGGAGCAAGGGCCTGGCTAGCGGAGGAGGGGAAGGAGGAGATGGCAAGCAGTGTCCCAACCCCTGCCCAAGCGCAGCTCAGCCAGAGCCCCCATGGCGCCTGAGCGGTGGGTGGACACTCCTCTAAGGGGGCATTCGGGTGGGCACGGAAGCTGCCCAGCACTGCACCCCGTGTCACACCTGCTCAAGCTCCTCCGGGTTCGCTCCACGCACGACCTGGGCTGACTGCTGCTTTCCTCAGAGACATGCCCGCGACCCACCCTTGTCCGCTCTGGAGCCCCCCCGGGAATCTCCCAGAATCCCGTGTGGAGCCACACTGTGCGGCAGACAAGTGCTGGGCAGACCTACCATCAGGCCTGGTTGTTCAGAATTTTCAGTCTTTAAAAAATTTTCCTTTCTCAACTTACTTGGGCCACTTCTGAAGCAGCCACGCTGACGTGTTGGTTGTCTTTCCTTGGACTTACAGATATCCTTGTAAATACCTACTTTTGTTTGCTAAGCACAGGGACTGTGATGGTTAATTTTCTGTGTCAACCTGTGTAGGCCTTAGCTTGCCAGGCCCCTTGGCCACACATGACTCGGGGTGCATCTGCGAGGCGACCCTGGATCAGTAGGCTGGAGGAGCAGACTGCCCACCCCCGCGCAGCGGGCCTTGTGCAGCCTGCGTGGTACCAGGACCCACCCTCATGGAGGAGAAGGAGCCTTCTGCCTGTGGCCGTGGGGTGCCGGGCTTTTCTGCCTTTTGATTTGGGCTGAAGCATCGGCTCCCTGCAGCCTGTACCTGCTACTGCCAGGGTCTAGAAGGACACCAGTGGCTCTGCTGCATCTTGGCCTCTGAAAGTTGGCCTGAAGGACACCATCAAGGGCACTGCCACATCCTGAATCTCCACTGCCACCAGGAGATCGTGGGATGTGTTGGCCTCCATAATTGTGAGCCAGGTCATTATATATACTACATACATACATGCATGTGTTACATGTACTACATACATGCATGCATAGCTGCATGTGTACACACACACCTGTGTGCATCTATTACCAAGAGTGTGCAGATGCACATGATAGAGAGATGATGATGATGATGATGATAGACAGATAGATAGATATATAGGTAGATAGATAGATAGAGATAGATAGATACACAGATAGGCAGGTGATTGATAGACAGGCAGGCAGACAGATTAGGCCGACTGTTTCCATGGAGAAGCCTGACTAGCACCCAGGCGTTCCCCCACCAGGCTGACAGCATGCTCCACAGCGCGCTGTTCGGGTCTTCGCTCTTCCTCACATGCACCCTGGCTGTGAGTGCTGGCTATGAAGCTAGCTGGCTGCCCCTCTCCAGTGCGCTCTGCCCGCAATGCACCTCCCTCCTGCTTACTTATCTGCTGTCCGTTCCTCCTCGCAGGGACCAACACCCAGGTGGCTTTGAGCCTGTGGCTCAGGACAGTGCCCCTGCAGCCCTTCCTGAGTGTGTCCCACAGGCGATGTGGGAGGGACCAGTGCTCAGCCCTGAGTCCTGCTCAGGAAGGGCTCTCCACTCTCTGCCTCCTCTCTGATAATACTCCTGGGTCCAGCGCTGTGACTCCGCAGTTCCTACTCAGGTCCCTAGGGGGCACACTCCTTCACAGACGAGAGGAGAGATGGTCAGGGAGCTGCTGGCCCCAGTCCTGCGGCCCTGACCACCACACCACGCATACAGTCCACATGGAGGGGTTAAGCCACTCCTCCATGTCACCTGAGGAGAGTGCCGCCCCTGCGCCACCCAACACCCATCAGTGTCCGTCTGTGAATAAGGGAGTAACTTGCTTTACCTGAGACAAAATCCCCAGCAGGCCCTGCCGCTGGGAACCTCCAGAGCTGTGCCCCAGACAATGGGCTTGCTAAGACTCTTGCTTCTAGGTAGTACTGCCCACATTGTCTCTGACCCTGATGGAGACAGCCCACCTGGGCACCAGCCTTCGAGGAGGCCGGCCAAGCTCAGCCTGTGTGGTGGAGGCGGCAGCGCCTGGGCCGTACCCTTTCTGCTCAGAGCACTGCTCCTCCTGAGCTCCTCTCCTGGCCCCAGCAAGGCTCAGGGATCCCTGTGCCCACCTCCGGGACTGCCCTTCTCCCTCTGCCCACAGTGCCCCTCCAGTGTCCTCTGCCCTTGGCTGAAGCCCCTGCCTAGAGGCCAGGTGGGGGATGGCTATCCCCACCACCTTCCGGGGTTCCCAGGCCCCAGGACACAGCCAGCCTCTGCCCCCTGCCTCCTGCCCTCTGGGCAACTCTGCCCTGTGGCTCCCTGCAACTTCCTTCCATGCTGTGTCCCATCAGAGCAGACTTGGAGGGACTCTTTCCAGCTTTAACTGCAGCCAGCCCTGGGCACTGAAAGAGTGAAGCCCCTCGAGGCTCCCTTGGAATCACACAAGCGCCTCATGCACACTGAGGCGGCTGAGGGTCTCCAGCTGCCCCAACCAGGGTCAGGGCTGTGTCCCTGTCACCCATGCCTGCTGCAGGCTGCTGTGTGACACCCCACCTCGCACCCTTGACCTGCTTGACCTGAAGGAGCCCTGAGGTCCCAGCCAGGCCTTCCAGCTGCTGCCAAGGCTGGATTAAGGAGAAGAGAAGTCTGCAGTGCCGAGAAAGCGGCGCTGGCCAAACCATGGCAAAGGAGCGAGGCAGGTGGTGCGCAGGAGGCAAAGGCCCTGGCCCGTGGGAGGAGCTGCCCCAAGGCTGAGTCAGGGAGGTGGGACAAAGCCTGCGCCCCACGCCAGCCCACTTTCCACCCATCCAGTCCCCGTATGGTTTCTGGTTTGTCATTGTTTGCTTTTTGCTGGCACCGTTTCTTAAAGCCCAGAACTTATTAGTTTGCTTGGAAACTTGTGTCTATAAAAATCAAGGGTTTACTGTCCTGCAGGAAAGTGAGCCCAGGGGGTGACTGTGCACACATGCATGCATGTGTGTGTGTGTGTGTGTGTGTGTAAGCATGTGTGTATGCATGGCCTGTATGAGTTGGCTGGGTGAATTAAGCCCGGCACACCCATGCCGAGGCCCCTACTCAAAGCTGGGCACCGCGCGTACCAGCCGGCCCTCAAGGTCACCACACTTTGTCTTGTTACACTGACTCTGAAGGTCACCTGAGACCACAATTTACTGTGCAAGTCTGATTTATGTTAAAATTGTGCGAAAATGAGTGTTTTTATAAAAGCACACTTAGATCTGCAAGTCCCTGAAAGCAGAAATGCACCATAAGCACATGCTCCGCCTCTAGCCACCAGCTCAGCTCTGAGGCGCAAGCCAGCCTCCCCGCTCCAGGACAGGCTGGCCACTGGCCCCACGTGGTCCCTTTCCAGGGTCTGCACCTTCTGCCTCTACTCCAGACCGGGCTGGGGTGGGGGTGGGGCCTGCTGGATAATCTTTGCTAAAAGCATCTGCATGACTTCCAGAGGGGTGCAGCATTCTGCAGACCTGAGCCCCTGTGGGCAGCACACAGTCTGCACAGCGCTGGGGCTCCAGAGAATTCCCAGAGGGAGCAGACTGCAGCTGGTGAGTGGCCCCTGGGCCTGTCCTCTCCATCCTCCCCAGCGCACACACTTGCGGTGGGTGCCACCTTGCCCTCTACCTGCCAGGCCCATTCTCAGGGGCTTCAGAGAAGTCAAAAATAATTCTTCATCAAAAACTCCTGCCCAGATGTGGGAACCTCTGAGAACGGTCTTTCAGCTTCAAAGCCCCCGTACCGAGCAAGGCCTTAGTGCAGGTGACACCAGCCTTTGGTGGCCACGTTTAAAGCGTGGCCTTGACCTTCTCCAGGTCAGAGACCCCTCTGGGCATCAGACGACAGCTCTGAGCCACACGCCATAAAAATACATAGCTCTCAAGAGAAAAGGTGCTCTGCTGGCGTGCAGAGAGCCCCAGGGAAGAGGCTGCCGCAGAGCCACAATGGCGAGGTCGTGTCAAGGGGTCCTTCCCGAAACTCCAAGGTTCCCAGGGGCACTGGGCCTTTGGCCTCATTTCTGAATTCTTCTACTTTTACGCATTTCTCAGGGAATGGGCCCTGCCCATCCATCCATCCACTCAGGCCTGTCACTGAGAAAGCACTCATGGTTTTGGCTGAATTCTTCTTAAAAACATTTGTTTAATCTTTTATTTGGTTAGTTAGTTAGTTAGTTAGTTAGTTAGTTAGTTAGCTGGCACTGGGTCTTGCTATGCAGCCCAGACTCATAGCGATCCTCCTATCTCAGCCTCCCCATTGCTGGGATTACAGGCCCACACCAGCACACCTGGTTTCCGAGCAGGCATGGCATGCAGTACCAGGGACCGAACCCAGGTTCTTGCTCTTGCCAGGCAGACACTTAGCCCTCCAAGCTATCTCCCTCCCTAGCCGCTGAATTCTTCTTATACAGCCAGCATCCCTTCTGATCAATGGGCATCCACATTCCACCAGTGCACCCTGGCTCTTACCCCCTTATTCAGCCACCTATGAACTCTTCCTTTAAGCCATTTCTTCATCACTCCTCAGCACCCATTCACTCATTCATTAACAGACTCATTTTTACAGTGCTGGGGTCAAAGCAGAGTGCTCTGCCACGGAGGCACAGCCCAGCCCTGCGTGTGGGCTAAGCCTCCCTGAGCCGGGAGCCTCTCCAGGGCCCAGGCCGGCCACACGGCAGCCATAGGACGCAGGTGTTCCAGCCCCCGGCCTTTCCAGCTGAGCTCCTGGCTGGGCAAAGGAAGCAGCACACATCCCGTGCGGCTCTGGGATGACATGGGGGGAGGGGCTTACTTTGAAAGCTTGTAGAGGAGGCTTAACCCAGATTCCGAAGCGGTGGGGAGCCCTTGCCGGAGAAGCACGCATCGCCGAGAATAGAGACTAAGTAGGCGTGACCTGCATATAGAGCAGACACAGAGCAGCTGAGAGAACATCCGGCTGCCCAAGGCCCAGGCTTCCTCTGGAGGTGTGGACAGCAGCGTCACGTGTCCCACAGCGCATCCTGATCCGATCTGTGTCTCCCCATGCTCCCTAGCTCTTGAGGGGACAGCAGACTGCAGGAGCCCATCTGAAGACGGAAGCCAGCGGAGGCTGCCGGCGTGGATCTGGGGAGCAGCAGCGGGGCTAGAGGAAAGTGGGTGGGCTGGGGAGGTGTGCAGGGCAGACATGAGGGACCAAGCTGAAGGACAGCAACAGAGGCGGGCAGTCCAGGCTCCTGGCATGGGCAGCCAGGGCTCGGGTGCACTGCTCAGGGGCACTGGGGGAAGCTAGGAAGCAGGGTGCTGAGGTGCATGCACCTCCGGAAACCGGTGAGCCATGTACGTGGGAGGATGGTGCAAATCCTCCTAAAATCTGGCCTAAAATGCGAGGAAACACAGCCTGTCAGCATAGGCTTGGAAGTCGCTAGGGTGGCCATTACCACAAAGGCCTGGAGTCCAACATGCAGGGCGGATTCTCAAGGCAGGGAATGCCACGGCACCTTCAAGGCCATCCCGGAGAGGCACACCGCAGCGCAGGCCTTGGCCACGGCTGTGCTCAAGGCGGTGGCCGGGCTCTGGACAGAGGCTGCGACCTGTAACGTGTGCTCTGGAGGGCGATGTGGCCTCTTCGATGCTTTGGCCGAGGACACTGGTTTCCTTCCTTCACGGTAAGAGACGAGGCCCTTGCTTGCCCTCTCCTCCCCCGTCTCTCCTGTAGCTCACGCTGAAGGCCTGCACCTCAAGCTCATGGCCCGTGCTCCTGCCCCTCACCGGCCGCCTCCGGAGCATCCCGGTTCCTTCCTCTGTTCTTTCGCACCCTGCCCACCGTGGGCCTGGAGGTCCCCCAAAGAGACGCTCAGCCGTTTCAGTTCCGCGTCCCACAGCCGGCAGGCTGTGCACAGCTAACCTCGCGCATCACAGCATTAAGCTGGGGTGGTCAGGGCGGAATTAAACGCTGCTGTTAAAATGCAAACCTGCTACCTGGGCTCCACAGGACATTAAGGTCCCATTAAAGCCCTGGCGCAGAGTAATTTATTGGATTGGCTAATGACCACCAGCCAGCCTTGGAGCAGAGAAGGCACACGTTAGACCCGGGAGCCCTGGAGCGGGGAAGTGTGCCGTATGGGACTGCGCCAACCCACCAGACAGCAATGGGAAGCCAGAGTACACCGTGCCCAGCCCCAGAGCCGCTGCTACCCTCCCAAGTGACCTCGGGAAAGTTAATTAGCCCCTGTGGACCCCTCCTCTGCCCAAGAAGCACACCACTGAGGGGCCCAGACGGACCTGAGACTAATGCTGCAGCCAGGCTCCCGCTGGCCGGCAGGAGTCCCTGAGGAACTGGGATGTGGAGCGAGGCAGCTCAGCGACTCCCTCCCCATCGCCTGCCACTTCACACACTCCCAGCCGGAGAGCAGCTGCCTGGCACCTGGCTTCTTTCTGAAATCTTCCCTTCCTAGAGAGTGCCTGACCAAACTAGACATGGACCGTCTGAGTGGAGCTCTCCCCGACTCCGTGGCCTTGGGCTGCAGCTGCGCGGCACAGCCGCCTCTGCTTCCTCTCTCCAAAACGAGATTAAAACCAGGCACTGTCCCTCACAAGTGTCTGCCAATGGCAGCTCACCAACCCCGTGCATAGGCGCCAGGTGCCGGCCTGGGCAGCCGCGAGCTCCAGCAGGCAGCGTGTGGACAGGAACGGCCAGCTGGGGCAGTCCCCAGCACACAGGCACGGGAGCATTTTTCCAGTGAAGGTAATACTGCTCCTCATCATGTTCCTCTGAGCCACTCAGGAGGGGCCTGGCCAGGCAGGCACTCTACACAGCAGGCTCCAGGCTGAGATCTGCTTTTCCAGAGTGTTTCCGGTCCCACAGTTTGTCCCCAAAGTCCACTCTGGCGGGGGCAGGTGATTACCTCCATCTGAGTGGATGGGAGGATCTGGGAACAATGCGCTCGAGTAGTGCGAGCGCACAGCCTGTGGGCCATCCACTGCCTGTCCCAGGGCTCACTGTCAGCCTGAGTCCTGTGGCAGCTCCTTCAACCTCGTGCCTACCTTCTTCTCCCTTCGCAGCAAGCCTGCGCTCCACTCCGTGGGCAGGAGGAACAGGTGCTGGGAGCTCACATCCTCGCTGGGCAGGGAGCGCAGGCAGTGCCCCGGTGCGGAGCATGCTGAGCACGCTGCTCAGCGCGAGGACCCAGAGGAGGCCAGGGCCGGCCCAGGGCTGGCGAGGACACAGAGACCTCACGAGCAGCACAGGGTGGGCCCCTCCGAGGGTCCCGCGCATGAGGGTGCACCTCCAGCCAGCAGGGCCACGCTTCCACCATCAGGACTACGCACAACGGTGCATCCAGGGGCGCAGGCGGAGAGCACGGTCAGGGTGTGACTGTGCCCACGGCCGCGAGGCAGCTGCCTGAACCCTCAGGCCTTCTGGCCCCGTGACCAGCCTGAGCTGCAGAAGCGGGCAGGAGACCCACAGGATGTGGCTGGTGTAGCCAGCACAGGAAGGAAGCCCAAGGAGAAGGAGCCTGGGAAAGGGGTGCCTCCGCACCCTCAGAGACCACCCTGCTCCTCATCTACTGAGACTGCCTCAGCCAGGAAGCAGGAAGCAGCCCCAAGACAGGTAAGGAGCCTGACGCAAGGGTTTGCAGACTACTAAAGACTGAAGCCCACCCCGCCCACTGCACTTTGCACCAGATTGTTAGCCCGCAGCCGAGGAACAGGTGGAGAAGGCGGAGAGGAAGAGCCTGGCGGTGAGCGGGGCGCCTGTGGATGCAGGCACGGGGTGGGCTGAGAACACACAGGGCACAGCGGGAGGGCGCCAGATCAGACAGGGCTCCAGCGTGGAGAGCGCAGGGCGCCATCCAGGAAAGAGCCCAACGGGCCCAGCACCGTGGCCAGGTGGCTGGCGGAGTGGGAGCTGGTGCGGATGCAGACCCTCCGGAAACAGTCCCCCCGGCGTAGGCAGTGTCCCCAGGAGCCCGACTGCCATCGCCCACTCGCCCTCTGGAGTCCACGCTTCTTATCCCGTCTCCTGCACAGCCCCGCTGGACGCCAAGGGTCCTGGCCATTGTGGATGCTGCCCGTGACTGTGTCTCGGACGCCTTCCTCTTACATCTGCAGCCTGGCCAGCGTCCCACGGGGGAAGGCAGCCCTGGGGTCCCCCTGTGCACAAACTCGGGCACCCACGCTGCTTCCACCATGGATCTCTGCTTCCTAACATCTCACAAAGGCTCTTTCATCATCTAAAATACCAAAACACAGCCTAGCTCCTCACTGTAGTAGGTTGTCCCGTGTCCATCGAGAGGCCGTCCACAGCCACATCTATGCTTTTCAAGGAATCTCTGCTTATTATCGAGCAGCATTTCACACACGCTTCGTTAACTACACATTCTGACCAAAGCTGGGTATGGTGGTGCACACCTGTAATCCGAGACTCAGAAGGCTGAGGCAGGATTGCCACAAGTCCAAGGCCAGCCTGGGCTACACAGTGAGCTCAAAGTTTGCCCGAACTATATAGCAAAACCCTATATATTTAACCAAAAGACAGGCATGATCTGCAAGACTCCACATCTCTGACTGTAGAGCATCCGTAAATCTGCAAGCCCTAAGCAGCACGCCACAGCTGCGGAGAGACTTCTGAGCACAGGTTCGGAACATTCGGTCCGTACAGCAACTCGAGGTTTCCTTATAAGGGAAACGGAGGCGCAGTCAGCAAAGAAGCCAGCCAGTGTGTGCCTGGGTGCTCAGACAGGGTCCTAGTGGCACCCAGCGGGTTCTTCCTCTTCCCTCCCCGCGAGCTCAGCCCATGCGAGGGAAGCCAGCCCTCCCTCCCCTGGAAGGGGCTCCCCAGTTGACTCCCCGGGCTCCACCGCCCAAGGCCCTGGCCGGCCCTGGAGTGGCGAGAGCCACCCATCATCCCACGCGACAAATGCAGCCCGGCCTGAACAAGACGAGAGCCACGTGACAAGTGATCCCCAACCAGAGAGCTGCTCTGGAAGTTTGGAGCCAAAGAGAAAAACAAAAACAAAAGCCACCAAAGAAAACATGTGATTTATTTCATAATTCAAAAATCGAAGCCACCTCTCCGGCAGCTCCAGGCACGTGCAGGCACCTCCGGCCACAATGGCGCAGCCCCCAGCTCCAGTGGACAAGAAGCCCTGATTTTACGCACAGGCCTGGGAGTGAGGCTCACCTGACCTCAGCAGGCTCACACCGTGTCCTGGTCACCTGGGGTGTCCCTGGGAGTCACGGATCAAGGAGCTCTTACTCACAGGCTCATGGGGCTCTCAGGCATGTGTCACCCACACTCCCACATCAGCCAGCAGCTCCTGGGGGTGTGGCACACAAGGCTCCCAGAAGGGAAGGAGCACAAGGCCGTGTCAATGCTGCCTCTGATGGGAGGAGACACAGGTGGCACAGGCCCCCCGCAGGGGCAGCCGGGAGCAGGAGGGCCTTAGTAGGGGTCTTCAGGAAGAACGGCTCTGGCCAGGTTACAGGAGGGCACTCAAGCCTCACCCACAGACTCAGTCCCTCAGAAGGCAGATTCCGTCTCAATGTGGGGAGTAACCCAAGCTTCTAGGGGGCAGGCATTTTACATACGAGCTCAGCTAGCCGAGCACTGGCCTTGCAAGCCCACAGTGCTGCCCACCGCAGCAGCATGGCAAGCTGTCACGAGGCTCTGCAGATGGAGCCCAGAGCAGAGGCCACCTGCCGAGCCTCACACTGAGGTGGAGCCAGGGCCGCTGGAGCAGGGAGAACTTTACTCCAGTTATACCCAGGGACAAAGCCAGACGTAGCCCTGTGCACTAAGGGGGCTGCATGACTCTGACCTTCACTCTGGAAATAAGCAAAAGGGGCTGGAGGTGAAATGCCAAGAAACACACAGACTGAGCACAGAGCTGAGATTCAAACTCAGACCCTCTGAATCCACAGCCCGTGCCCACAAGACCCCCCTCCCGTGCTCCTCGCAGCTAACACCCCAGGATCGAGGTCGCATCTCCTTTTCATACAGAAGAGATCCAAAGCCCCAAACACGAAGGCACTCGCTAACTTTGTCCCCAGGTCTGTCCAGTCCCAAAGCCTGTTTGCTCCTTGCCCTCTGCTCTCTGATGAGGGTCTCCAGCTAGGAAGCACCACAAAGACTGTACCAGCGATGCTGGGAGAACGTGAAGCCCACTCACCACTAGCAGATGAAGAAAGGAGCTCCTAGGGGGAAACATCGCCGATGCTGGGAGAGTCCAGGCAGCGCCTTTGCTTCATTATCACCAGGTCCGGGCCAGGTCTGGACAGCTGCAGTGTGTGACTGCTGTCTGAGCAAGGGCCCTGGCAGGTGCCCTCCTCCCAGAGCGGATCTCCCTGTCCTGCTGCCCTCCCTCTGGGACGTGGAGAAGAACTCAAAAGAAAGCTGTTGTTTCAGACGCCCTGCAGGCACTGCAAGTTCAGGAGCCCTGAGGGCAGAGGACGGGCCGCAGAGGCCAGGGCACCTGGAGTCCACCCACCCCTAACAGAGTAGACCAGGAAGCAGTGCATATTCCAAAAGTGCGAAGAGCAGATCTAACGGCTCACACCAAACAATGTGAGATGACAGATAAAGCTAACCGGATGCAGTCACTTCACAATATACACATGTATCAAACCTCCCACTGCATCCCTCAAATACATAAATTACTACTGACCAATTAAGATGTAAAGAAATGTAGAAGCACTGTGCTGTGAAGTACTCGGGGCGCTGACAGGGACCAGCGGTGCCGTCCTCCTCCCTGGCCCTCGCATGTCCATGGCCAAGTCCTCACTTGGCACCCGTTGCAGCTTCTCCATGCCGCCTGCACCTCGTGCAGAGAGGAGCATAATTCCCACGGCGCCTCCGTGGCTTTCAGGTCACAGGGACACCCAGCCACCCCTTGGGGATCCTCCCACACCCGTCTCCAAGCACCTCAGAGCTCCTTCTTGCAGCTGCCTCCACAGCAACATCGTACCTCATGCAGACAGAGAAAGGGGACCCCAGGGTTGCTCTGTGCAGAGACAAGAAGGCCGGGCGGCCTGCATTCCTAATGGCAATGAGTGTCTTACTCTAATAAACTCTTTTTTTGTCCTTTTTTATTTTTTATCTTTTTGAGATAGGGTCTGGCTATGCATGCAATTCAGGCTGGCCTTCAGCTCACTTGGTAGCCCAGGCTGGCCTCAAACTCACAAGGATACTTCTGCCTCAGCCTCCCCAGTGCTGGAATTGAAGGCGTGTGCCACCCCACCCACTCTAATAAATTTATAAAATGTAACTATTCGCCACATCTCACACTCTCCACTGGGATACGCTGAGGAGCTAACCGGGCAGCTCTTGGGCCTGCAAGGTTGTGAGTCCTGGAAGCCCAGCAGCCGCATCTACACTCCAGCTCTCACCGCAGGACCAGCGCAGCGAAGGTCTCGGGTGCAGCTTGCTGAGACTGAGACTGAGACTGAGACTGAGACTGAGACTGAGACTGAGACTGAGACTGAGACTGAGACGAGAACTTCCCTCTCAGAGACAGACAGCCCCTGAGCCCCAAGCTCGTACTGGCAGCCCCCACGGAGGTCACATCCGGGAGCACAGTGGCCCGGAACACGGAAGCCAAAGCCCCACGTGTCTTGACAGGGAGTCTCACTCAGGAAATGGGGTCACCCGGAGCCTCCCTCTACGGAGAGGACGACAGGGTGGCCGAGGTCGGCAGAGCTGCCAGGGAAGGGGGCTGGTGGCCCTGATCATCCAGACCCCCAGGCCCAGCAAGCTCACTTTAACATCAGAATGAGAGCGATGTCCCGTTACCATGCCCACCCTGACGGACGCAGCTGTTGGAGGTTGCTGGTCCACGTGGTGAGTTACCTGCAGGGAGCGGTGGGGAGAAGGAGGTAGCGCCGAATGGGCAAGGGACCTCTGTGCATCCAGTGTTCCATCTGTGACCCAAGGACACCGAATCTACGGCCTGCGCTGATGGATGAGAGCTAAAGGAATTGCTGCAGCTAGCAGCCTCAGAGCCTGGCTCGCTTTCTGAAGCAGCCCGTCTCACCCAGCGGTCCTCGCTCACTCACAGACTGGGCGAGGCTGGCGTCCTGTCGTGCTCCTGTCCCATGCACCCTCCTGCATGTGCTGCAAAGAAAGCAGCCCTGAGAAGCCCCGAGGCGCCGGCCCTGACTGCTCCACAGCGTAATTAGACTGTGAGCAAGTCGATGCAGCCCCCTCACTGCAGGGCTCTAAAGCGCCTTGGAAGGACAGAAGCGTCCTCAAGAGAACAAACACCAGTATGCAGATAAATGAAAGCGTCGTCCCTGCCTTGGTACCAGCTTGCACCGGCAAATGGGTGAGGGGGGCGGCAAATGGGTGAGGGGGGCGGCAAATGGAAAGGTGTTTTTGTTTGTTTTTTGTTTGTTTTGGGGGGGGTTGCCATCTTTAGACTTTCACAGTGACATCTGTGTGACACCTAAGGCTGCCTTCAGGCCCCAGCCAGGCTTCCCCTGGTTACCAGAGCTGAGGATCCTCTCGGAGAGGTCAAGGTTGCTCGAAAACTCACACTGTCAATCAGCAAGCACCTGGCCAGCTGGGTCAGTCCAGCCCCTGGGGAACTCAGTGCTGGATACATGAGGGCCCCTGCTGCACCCCGGGGGTCTTCAGCCCTGGGGGGGGCGAGACAAGGTGAGGGAGGGGCCTGTCCAAGCACCTCCCCATGCTGAGCACTCTTGCTTCATGGCAAAGAACACTGAGGCCACAAGGGTCTAGCATGGGGCTAGGGAAAAAGTAGGGCCCGGGTCACACCCACTCTCCTGGTCCTGAGGGCAGCTCCTAGTTACAGTCTCACCTCTGTGGGACTGCAGAGGCCGAGAGGGTGCAGCAGAACCCCGCCGACTTCCCAGCAGCATGGAGCATCAGAGCGCTGCACCAGATACCTCTCGTCCAAGACCCGTGCCTGCTCAGGGGCAGAGACCCAGTCCCTGCGGTGAAAGCTGAGGACTGTCACCTGGCAGACACACTCAGGCAGGGACCATGGCAGCCTGGGGACACAGGGTTGCTCAGGAAGTCTGCCGTCACCGCATCCCACATGTGCTGTCCTCTCCCCCAACTCTCTACACCTTGCTCAGAGACCCCAAGTGACAGTCTGGGAGGGACTAGGCCCCGGTTCCCAACCACATGGCTCTCAGGGGAGCCAAGGCTGAGCATAAAAACAGTTTGCAGCTGCAAATGTGTAGGAACCTGGCCCATCTCACCCTCCCCCAGCAATCAATCACAGGCATTTAAACTGCACTCCTCTTCCAGTTCTTCCCAGGGAGGAAGGCCACTAAGAAGCCCCAGAGTCAATGAGCCAGAAGGTGGCCTCAACCAGCCAGCAGGGAGCACCACCCTGGCCCCTGCCACAGCTACCCAGACTGGGGAGCAGCAGTTCTGGGTCTCAATTTAGGAGCCCAGAGAAAATAGAAGATCTCTAGGACTGGATCAAATGTAACAGCTTTGTCTCACAGAAGCAATGCAAACACAAGCATACGCATGCAGAGAGAGAGAGAGAGAGAGAGACAGACAGACAGACAGACAGACAGACAGACAGACAGAG
>NDGN011463435.1:0-14074 GCA_002564285.1 Tympanoctomys barrerae
AAATAGGATATCATGTCCACATTTTGTGCAGCAATTAACCACTAGGAAGAATGTATGCAATGTATTCATTATTGAAACTGTCCTACCAAAAAAAAGAAAGAAAGGAGTATTGGCAAGAATGGCAACAGAGAGCAGGTCTGTCTTCCTTGTGTTGTATTCAGGCTCTCTGCCCCAGGATGGGTGTAGCACTCACACCTATAATCCCAACACTGGATCATGATTTAATCACAATGTCTAGAAGTTCACTCCGTGACTGCACAAGGCTTTAGGGGACAACTAGACTTAAATCACAATACTAATGCTTAACATTATCATTTTAGTTATCTTCAAGATATTAGCAAGTTATGGAATGACTGTGCGTTTGCTGAATATGGGAAATAAAATGTCTTTTCTTTATTTGTATGCTTTGGGGGGGTGTTAAACATGAAAGACATGTGCAAGAGCAATGATGGATGAATTTATGTCCAGCATTATGATTTTGTTGTTTTATCTATACAATTTCCTTCATAATTTCCTGAAACCCTAAAAACTAGAATTTCCTCCACAGGTACTGTTGTTATCCTGCAATGAGAACAGAGGTGGGTAGAATTCCAATTCCAGCCTGATCTTCCTCAGACCCTGGAAGATAATTCTGATCAGGAGTTTGCAGGCAGAATTATTTCCTTGGAAGTGTATGGTAATACCAAATGAGTCAGGAGCCCCAACAAGTCAGGCTCAATTATGATTTGTTGCTGAACACTCACCCTTGGCCACTGCATTGTGGGTCCTCCTAAAGCTAGGGGATGCACTAACACACCCATCATCCCCCCCGCCCACCTGGCAAAAACATCTTAAACTAAAGAAAATGACTCAGCAGAAGTGTTCTCCAGTCATATTCCTAAGTGAAGATGTACATGTGCTCCAAGGAATCTAAGAGGAAAACTTTTCTTACTTCATTCTCTTCTGCTTGGTGCTCAGGTGAGACTGGAGAAGTTTCCTGATCAGGTAGCTGGCTACCATCAAGTGTTCCAGAGAACTCTCTTGAAGCTCCTGAATCCTATGGCCCATAGAATGATGCCACCATTTGGCTATAGATTCTTTTGTAAGGCCCCACCTGTGCAGGTGGGGCTCCGAGCCAGCTCCATAGTGCCTCTTCCCTGTAGTAAAAGTGGAGTGTAAGTGAGACCAGGAACATAAGGAAACAGTCTTGTCTTTCTTGTAGGTATTCATCTAACTGTAGATAGAATACCCGGGTACAGAATAGACCCAAACCTTAGTGAGCTCTGAGGATGGGCTCCTGTGCTTGCATACAGGAAGAAATATTGAAGCATGAAAACATGGGCAATGCTTTGCAAAGCTTTGAGGCATAATTAGAAGTCTGGGCAATTCCTTCAGCCTCGTGGCCATTTACATGAAAATAACAGAAAAATGGTAAGAAGAGACAAGGCTGGTTTTTTTTCTCTCTCTCTCTGTCTCTCCTAAACTTCGATGAAGATAACTGTCAAAAATGTTCATTGAAGTGTTGATGACATGTCTCACCAGAACAAGTGATTGTTATGTATTAAGCTACATTTTTAAAAGATTCATACAATGTTAGTTATTGCTACAGGCATTCCAGATGATTTGGGGAGCCTGTACAGTAATTGCTTTGATGAGATAATATATATGTGTTCCTATCATGTGTCACACATCATCGTGGGTGCCAAAGCTACACACATAATTGACACACAGTCCCTGTTGCAGTCATATTTAGAGAAACAAAGGTAAATACAGATGTGAAAGCAGATATGTACAGCCAAAGGTCATGGCAGAGGAGAGTACAGGAGCAAAAGGGCTTACAGGGAAAGGGGAGTCTGCAGGTGTCACCAGAACCTATGAGAAGACTCATGTCAACCCCATCTTGAAGTCCACTCAACACCGCTTAACCACATCACACACAGTCTTCAAATGCTCCCTGCAATTGAGACAGGTTTCTAGATTACCTCAGAAAAAAAAGACTCATCTTTTTTAAGTGAGATTGAATAAAGCAATTGGTACAGCCTCTTTAGTATAAGACTAAGTGTCAGACAAGTAGATTTACCTTCCATTTGAGGTTTTCGGTGATGAATCCTGGAGTATCTGAATGTATTTTGACTGCTAGAACATGTTTTCCTTCCTCCATATCATGAACTCCTTCCCAGACCACTTAAAGTCAGGTAATTTCAGAGTAATTTGAATTCTTTAGGTACTTGTGATAGCTCAGCCCACCAGATATACTATAACCCTTGGCTATGGATTCTGTGCATTAACTGAGATTTTGATATCTATGAAGAAGAGTTGGAACTTCTGCTGGTGTAAAGTGTGCCCTATACCCAGGATGATGTCAGGAATCAAGTGACAGCTTAAGCTACCTTAGCCAGAGGGAGCTGGGACCAGCTGAGGCCATGGGCACACATTGGATAAGTGAGACACAATTATAGGACCTCTTGATTCTTAAGACAAAAACAAGGGCTTCCTTACCTGTTGTGTAAACTCAAGACTATAAATGCTTGCCCTTGAACAAGAAGCTTTCCATGTGACTGAACATTCCCAAGTTAGGATGATCACAGAACCACACTCAGCTTAGCTAGCCTGAAAACCTAGCCCATATTTACAGTAGTGTCATCATGACAGAGATTCCCAAGAGAGCACTCCAAGTTGGGCCCTTCAGCTGAGGGTGACCAGCTTCTGGAACACCCTTTCCAGCAAGGAGCATAAATTTCCAGTGAAGGTTGTTTTCAAGGAAGAAGATGTGTTACCACCTGAATACTCCCAGTAAGATCTGAGGAGATTTCAAGAAATGAGCTTAGGAGCTTAGGAAGCCAAAGACAATTGCATCAATCTTGCTTAAAATCTCTCTCCATATGTGCTAATTTGTGTCGTTGTAAGTAACACATGGATAGGCTCATGGGTGTTTCTTGGTACTCCTTCCATCGCCAAATCCTGTCCACCACCGAGTCCTTGGTGGATAATTCATATTAGTTAAGGTAATGAATTAATGAAATATGCCATTCACTGCCAGTGAGAGACTGTATTCTGTAGGGGGAATGAATGATGTTAGGGGAACACACAAAGTGATTGCAGTGTGGCCACCTCCTCCAAATCGAGAGGCACATTTACTTAGTGATGATGAGCAATATCAAAGGAAGTGACCCAGTTGCATGGACACAGCAAGAAAACAATGCTGTAGCAATAGGGTAAAGAAGGAGCTTATAAAGGAAAAACAGATGTGTCCCTGGGATGTGAGTTTCACAGTCCTCTCCTCCCTTTCTGATGACCAGTGAGCAGAAAACAGTAGAGATCTAGGGATACGGCTCATCAGCACAGGGCCTGCCTGGCAAGGGCAAAAACAGAGTAGAAGCTCATTACTTCTGTCATGAGTAACCTCTTGGTTCTGATATAGTACTCTCAAAATAGGTATCACGCCTGGGTCCCAGCCTGTAGCCTACTCATGGAACAATCCCCACTGATCAGTGGTCCCCGGCTAGAGCAAGGTAAAAGTCTGCAGGACATTTCCCAAGAAATAAATGCCAGCTCTCAGAGCCACCTGGTGCTGCAGGGCTCAACACAGAAGACATTTGCCCTCCATATTTTGCAAAACCAGGAGTTCTAAGTCATTGTCTGCAGGACCGGTTCCTTTTCTTTCTGAAAGCTCTGGAAGAGAATCTACCTCAGGCTTCTAAGTCCCTGGGAATGGTAGCTGTCCTTGGTGATCCTTGGCTGGTGGCTGTGTCACTCTGACCCCGGCCCTTTCTCGTCTGTATGTCTGTGTCTTTTCTCTTCTTTAAAGATATCAATCGATTGGAATCAGAGCTCAGCCTGAGACTTGTTTACGTTGATTGCATCTGCAAAGGCAGTTTACAAGTTCAGTGGTGTTTGCAGGCACAAGACTTCAGGGCATCTCTTTGGGAGACAAAGTGTGAACCATGACGAGGTCCCCATGTAGTCCCTAGGACACCAGATCTCACCCCTCTCCATTGCCCAGGGAGGCTTTGCCTCTCAGTGAGCTCATGGGTGCCGAGATCTTGGCTCTTGGCTGTGGCTGTCTCCTGGAGGAACTGGAAGGAAAGTTCCAGTTCCTCATCTGCTGGCAGTTGCATGGGTTTGCATATGCATAAAAGTCCTTTGACCTGTGTGGGTAAGGTGTGACATTTGACTGTGTGTAGATGAAACCCTAGAGCTGTTTTTTAAATGATCTCAGGCCAGATATAGCACATATTTCCTAGGACAAGGGTGCGTTAGGAACTTGTACACACTGGTGCCTGGCCCTGAGCCACACCACTCTCTGATGAGCATAGTCCTTGTGTTAACATATAGTAATTACCTCTTTGGGTTAATCATATTCATACCCATGAGTTAATGGTTTACCAGCAATGTTCCTCTTTCCATGTATTATTTATACAGTAATTTTATTAACTTCACTTACTCATTATTTTATTCATTATAAGAGAGACTATTATGGCCCAGATTTTGCAGTAATAGCTGTGGAGGCAAAAGGGACAGTGACCTGGTCCCCGTGTCTGCAGTACACTGCAGTCAGATGATTTAAGAGAAGCCCCTGGCTGCTCATTTGCAGGGAGGGCAATGGCCAGCAGCTGCAGAGGACCCGCGTTTGAGTGAGGGTCGAATCACAGCATGTTTCTGACACATGCAGAGGTCAGACAAGTGGGTAAAAATCACAAAGAGGCAATAATGGGATGCAGATGTGTGTGGATATATATGCAAGTACATATGCACGTGCAGGTGCACTGATGCACATGCACACCCACACCTCAAGTGCACACGCATGTGCACACAACCCTCCTCTCGCACATGCACATGCATGTCTGCACTTGCAATAGTGTCCCTGTGATTTGGATCTGGCTATGAGACCTCGCTGGTGGTCAGCATGTGAGCCTGATTGCTGATGTGGGAGGGGATGGCAGAGGAGAATACAGAGCAGGCTGAGCCCTGGTAGTACCTAGGAAGCAGCTGAGCGACAGGGTGTCCCAAGGGCAGGCAGTGGGTGCAGGGGACACTGCTGAAGCCCTACATCAGGGCAGAGGGCTAGGTCAGAGGGCTGGGTGCACCACGGCCTGGCCTCCCCATTGCTTCTCCACAAACTGGATCAGAGGCTGGGGTTTTTCTGGCCGCAGCCATGTGAGGTACTTCTGCTAACCCGGGGCTGTTCAGGAAGCAATTCAGTTACAAGACATAAACCCTGACTTTCAAAACAAACTGGTAAGGCTGACTCAAAATACAGTGAAGGAAGAGAAAGTAATATATATGTATATACGCAGGACAGCTTGGACAACCATACTGCTGGTTTCTATTGATCTACTGAAAGGAGCAGTTGATACTTATTTTTTTCTTCTTTTTAATTTTTGAGCAATTTTTCATGCTTTTATCTGGTAATCCAAACAACTAATTTGAAGACAACAATATCCAGTATAACAACCATGGTTGAATTCCTATCATCTTGTGAAGTGAAATTCTGCATCATTTCTAATGTGTTTTATTCTCTTTAAAATAAACAAATTTTTAAAAAGAAAATAATTTTTAAAAAACACAGCGATGCAGAGGAGGCACTAAATGGAGGGACAGAGACATGTGCTTTCCCAGAGTGTCTTAATGGCCCAGTGACAAACTGTCACAACCACCACGTCATGCCCTGCTTCCACCAACTCACGTGAAGGTGTCTTAGGACCCACACCTGGGGTTCCACCAGAAGCCAGGGCCATGCTGCTTACGCCCAGCTGTGTGCAGCTCAGGACCCCAGGGGCAGCGTGGACACTGCAGGGCATTGCTCACAAAGACACCCGACACTGCCCTCCTACCTATGCCAGCCAGGGTCTGTGACAGGAGAAACCAGGCACAGCCAGATCTGGACACCAAATGCGACCCTGTCTCTGCTGCACGCTTGCCCACAGGCTAGCTCAGTGATCACGCCCCCACCTCCACCCCTTGGCAAGAGCTTCCCCACCTTACATGTATGGAAATAGAGCCAGATCCCTGGTGTACCCCATCTGCATTGGGTCTCTTTCCCATTGCTGGACACAGGACTCCAGCACCCAACACTCATAACTGAGTGGAGGGAAGGTTTGTTTGGGCTTGTGGTTCAGAAGGTTCAGTCCGATACCAGCTGGCTCCAAGGCAGAAGCAGCATGATGCCAAGGCTTGGCAGAAGAGAGTTGCTCACCTCATGGCAACCAGGAAGCAGAGAGAGAAGGGAGGCTCCTGGGACAATAATCCACACTTCCAGCTCACAGCTCAGGGACCTCCTCCAACCAGACCCCACCTCCTACAGCAGTCAGCCCTGAGCTCATGCACAGATGAATCCAGAGATGCACACAGCACCCACAATCCTATCATTTTCCACACACATGCAACTTTTGGGGGACAGTTCAGACCTAAACCTAAACATCATACCCAGTTCACCCAGGGGCCACCCTTATCTCTTGGCCTCACTTGGAGAGGTCAACATGTGTCTCCTATTGTCTGACAGCAGGTAGGGAGCTCTCACTGGCCCTAGAGAAGGGGAGTCCATGCTTGTGCTCACTGGGGACATGGAGAAAGCACAAACGTTCCGACTCCTGTCCAGCAAGGGTGTCACTGCTCTTAACCACCCCACAGTGGGCCTGGCTTAGCTCTCCCCACATCGTTTCTCAGGGAGCACCCCAAGAGAAGGGAGCTGCTGCCCACTTTGATCCTGCAGTTCAGAGGATTTTGTAGTTTCCTGACCTTACAAGTACACATGCTGCTGCCCCACCTAGTGTATTCTCTTTGGGGAAGGGGGAGTAGTCTGTGATCTGCTTCATTTCTGTTTTAACCTATATTCTATTATTTAATTTTAGTGTATGCATCCCACTATAGAAAAGAGAGCATGTCTTTCAGATGACCATTCATCCAATCAGAGAGATTGGGTCTGGAACTGGGTCTGCAATGGAGGCCTATAAATCTTACAAACACTACTTGGGTCTTTCTGGAATGCCTCCCAATCACTGCCACATCTCTCAAGTCTGCCTACCAGCATGGGGCCTTGAAAAACAAACATCTGGGTGCAAGGTGGCACTCAGTGTTCTGGACACTTAGTCCTGTCATCTTGAAATCCCAGCAGCATGCTTTAGCACAAATATCAGATGTGTGTTGCAGAGCATTGAGGCATGAGCTGGTGCCTGTCTCAGGCGTGAGTAACCCCGAGACCAGAGGTGGCCCTCTGCTCATCCCATGTGGGCGGCTCAGTCTCCCCAAGAGCCAGGCACAGGGATCCCTCCCCAAGTCAGCTTGGACTGAGACACTGTCAACACACCTACAGAGAAAAGTAAAAGCCTGGGACCGAGAACTCCTCCTGCTCCCAGGAGTATAGAGAGCACATTGCTGGCAGGGCCTGGTGGATGCATGCTGAGTTCTGCACTGGAACTCAAAATGCACCAAAGAAATTGGCTTTAAGCTTAGATGGATTGGCCAATTTCCTAGCTTAAAATTCAATGTGTTCACCTTGAGAGGTAACCTGCACCTGGCAGTTGGTAACTTTGCTGTAGTAATAGTTTTTTCCTTTTTCTTTCTGTCTGTCCATCTCCTTTCTTTTCCATTCTGTAGGAAAAAGCAAGAATACTTTTTTAACTCAAGTAACAAGAAAAATGCAGACAATGCATTTTGGTCTGTTTTACTAACTTCTTTTGGTGAACATGCAACCTTTAGGGCAAGCTCCATTGATTTGTGAGTCTTGTGTGCATGGCCTCGCCTATATAGAAAGAGGATGTTCTTGTCACCAGCACTGAGAGCAACCTCACAACTGTGAATAGAGTCCTGTGCTGGTGACGATCCGGTCCCCGCAGGCATCCTGCGCCGTGGTGCTGGATGGAGACCGTAGGTGGTCGTCATGCTTCCGCCTCAACAAATAACCATATTCCATGAAATAAAATGTGACACTTATTTTACAATTAAAAAATGATACAAGGGATCCTGATATGATGTCACATGCTGGAGACCCTAGCACCTTGGGAGGCTGAAGGAAAAGGAGTGTAGGTTCAATCCCAGTCTGGGAACCTAGTGACTTAACAAGGCCATGCCTCTAAAGAAAAAAATAACAATAATGATAAATGGCTGAAGGTGTCATGCAGAGAGAAGGCCCTGAGTTCAATCCCCATTCCTGCAAGAATTAAGATAATAGTAGGAGAATGAGCTGGAAGGAGAAATAGTCGGCCTTTCAGGTAGCCAGGAGCTCTTCCCTCTGGGCAGATCCTGCCTGGGATGAGGCTTCCCTGGGAAAGTCTTAGCATCCTCTCCCTTTTCCTGCTGATCCACTCATGCTGGGCCCAAACTGAATCTGTGCATGGTCACTATCCAGACGCACAGAGAACAGCATCACAGGACCAGTGCCCTGGCTCCCTGGCTCCTGGCTCTTGCTGCCCCTCACTCCTCCCCAGTCTTGTCTGCTCCCCCTTTCCCTCACAATGGTGCTGACTACATTCCCTGTGGGGACCGCATTTGCAGACACATGCGGGCCAGCTCCTGCCTGCGTGCCTAGACACAGCACCACCAGGCAATGCAAGGGGTCCACTCCAGCCTGGCTCTGCCCACTGGCCAGGGTTTCCAAAAGGAAAGCAGGTGAAGCCACCAGGGAAGCCATGGTTGTGCCCAGCACAGGGAAAGAAGAGAAGTGGGGACAGGACATGAAGCTGGACCCCTGGAAGGCACAGAGCATGGCCCAGCATAGCATGCAGAGGTCCCTGAACCTTTGTGGCTGCCACAGGCGGAAGCCCAGTGGAGCTGGGCTGGTGACCAGGAGCTTCTTGCAACGGAGGCAGCCTGTTATGGTTTGTGTCTGCATGTCCCCTGTCTTGGTTACTTTTCTTTAGTTGCTGGGACCAATACCCGACACTCAAAACAAAGGAAGGAAAGGTTTTTTAGCTCCGTTACTGGAGGTTTCAGTTTATACTCAGCTGGCTCCAAGGCAGAGTGGCACGTGGAGGAGAGCAACCTTTCATGATGGTAGCAAAGAGCAGAGGGCAAGGGGAGGAGTAGCTGCAACAAAGCCCACAGAGAGCAAGTCTGTCTCTCTGCTTCTCTTATGTTACATTCAGGCTATTGTTCCAGGCTGGGTGTAGCACTCACACCTGTAATCCCAGCAGTACTCATACCCATAATCCCAGCCTCGGATCAAGAATTAATCACAAACTGTTGAACTGCGCCTCAATGACTACATGAGGTTTTGGAGGGACAAAAACACACAAACCATAACATCCCCCCAGAGCCTCACACAGTCATGGGGGTGGGTTTTTGGGAGGCTGTAGACCTAGAGACTGATTGACACGGTCCAATGCTGAGATTATGAGTGCGGCACCCACGCTTCAGCAGGCAGCCTGCACAGAGTGTAAGCGCATAAAGTCTCATCTCTTCCTTTTTCACTGCTTCTGCTCTCTGGTCCTGCCATAAACGATTGCCCTCTACTGTGCCACTCTGCCTTGGAGCCAGCTGATTACAGACTGAAACCTCTACAAACTGTAAACTGAATAAACCTTTCCTCCTGTAACTTTGGATGTTGGGTATTTCATCTCAGCAATAAGAAAAGTAACTAAGACACAGCCACTGCACCTCAGAATGCTATTGACTTTGCCCCTGGGCTTTTTCTTGCCGGTCTGGTTTTGGCTTTGCAGGGAGGGTGTGGCCCTTTGTATTGCTCCTGCGCTGTGCCTAGAAGGCTTCCGAGGCCCCCAACTCTCACGGAAGAGGTGTCTGGGCCGGGCCTGGAGGCGCTCATGGGGGAAGCAGTTTGTGTGTGAGCTCTAGGGCCTGAGGTTTGGCAGTGCCCAGGAGATCTGCAGGGACCTACCTGAGGCTGGGGATAGCACGGGTGGCAGAGGGAGCACTGGGCAGCGCTGAGGCCCCTGCAGGGAGCGCTGTAGCAAGCATTGGCCCTGCGGGGCGTTCCTGAGCAGGGAGGGAAAACAGGATGAGGAGGAGATGATCCTGAGAGAGCAAAGAGACTCATGAAAGGCAGAGAAGCGGATGCAAACCCTCTGAGATCTCCCGTGGCCCGCAGGGCAGCTGCAGGGCTCAGAGCAACACTGGAGAGATGTCCCACACAGCCACCCGTTCCCGCCCAGCCCGGCGTTGGCATCCACTGCCGCCTGTGCATTGAGTCCACGTCCCTTTGCCATCCTACCCTCTCCTTTCTTGGTGCGGGGAGATAAATGATTTCCACAGCACCGAGGGAAAGGCAAGGGGCGTCCTCTAAACACAGAGTACCTCTGCGCCACTGGTGTCTGACAGTGGGTGAGATCAGACGCCAGCAGCTCCTGCGCTCTCCTGGAAGGGGCGGAGAGGCTTCTTCGTCATGGTTCCAGGAAAAAGCTACCAGCCGCTGCCAGCGAGAGTTCATTAGTTGGCTTCTGCCATATTAATCTTTTGTTTCTGTTTAATGGAGGTTGCAGTGGATGGGAGGAGGTGAACGCCCCGGGCACCAGGATCAGTGTGCCATCACCATGGGAACGGCAGCAGGGCTCCAATTGGTGATTATCTAAGGCGCCCACCCCCGCATTCTCGCTAAGAGACTGGGTCGGCTGCACCCGCTTATCACCCTCAGCCGGGCAGCAGGGAAGGGCAGCGAGCAGCTCTCCGTGGGTCACCAGAGGCCCCACGAAGGAAGCCTGGCCTGTCTAGCCCTTGCTCCCCTCATCCCTGGGGCTCCGCCAGAGTCCGCGGGCAGTGCTGAGTCAGAAGATTTCAGTGTGAGCAGAGAGCATGTCTGACTGCTGTGCAGCCGCTGCCAACTTTTCCAGAGCAAGGGGAGGGAGAAGGCTGCCGGCCCGGCAGCAGGGCCTGCAGCACCATCAGCCAGGGCCACTTGGAGGAGGCCAGAACTGCAGTATGAGCATCTGTCGAGAGTGTCAGAAAAGCCAACTACCAGGCCAGGCATCCCAGGAGTCAGAGATTCAGGTGGATGCAGCTGCGGGGGCACGCCAGCACTTCAGTGTCTTCTGCATCTCTGGTGGTGCCGGTGGGGCACCTCCACGAAGGGTACAGAGCACAGAGCTAAGAGCAGATAGCAAGGCCCAGGCGGGGCCGCAGAGCTATGGTACACAGCTGCTGCTCCTGCCGCCAGGATGGACGAACCTTCTCAAGGACAGTTGCAGCCTTGATCACCTCTGCAAAGGGCATCTCAAAGTACAGCGGCATTCTGAGGTGCTGGGGGACACATTCAGCCCCACACAATCAGATCCTCTACCAGTCTCTGCTGTTCTGACTGGTGGCACTTGTGGCTCTGCTGAACTCCCCTCCCTGGAGCGCTGTCCCTTTCATGACTTCATGACAATTTCAAGCGTGTGCTAGACCACGTGGCTCAGCCGTCCCAATGCATGGAAGATCGACCCTCATCACACCAAAGTGAGTGTCAGTCCAGAGAAATGCAGACCCAGGCTGCACAGCTCAGGGACCCAGTTCCGGGCTCTTCTGCCCGCCCATCCACCATCCAAAATGTGCTCAGGGCTATGTCTGAACTGTTTTGACACTCGCAGAGCTTATGCAAGGATGAGAATGTTGTTTTTAACTGAATCATTTCACGAACCTATGGAACATCCATGTGTGCCAGGGAGGCATGGTCAGGTCACAGCTGAAAGGGACATATTCCAAAAGGAAGTCACCATTATCAAGCCAGCATCTGAAGGGTGGGATGCTGTGGGCCGAGTAGGGGAGAAGACTCTGCTCCCTAGTGACTCAGCAGAGTGGAGAGGTGGAGAGCAGTGACAGAAAGAATGCCACGTGGCCCAGGAGTGAGTGAGTAAGGCAGCCTGGTCCCTGGGACATCTCAGGACACAGTGAGCATGTTTTCTTCTTGTGAAGGACTCTAAGGAGTGGGGCGACAGCACAGAGTTTTCATTTTGAATAACAATCCCGTTGATGACTCCATAGCAACTGAATATACAGTACCTGATGGCGCAAGTGCAGGCTGAGCGGGGACCACTTTGTTATGGCAGTGCTGTCCCCAGCTCTAGCCAGAGCAGGGTGGCCTGGGGATGCAGAGGTAGGTTTGACCTGTGAGACTTGGGGAAATAAAGCTACGTTTTCTGGGGAGAGGTGGCAGATGGGTCGGAGGACTGGGAGAGGAGAGGCACTGGTGCTTGTGGTCCATTTGGGGGGCAGCCATCGATCAGAGTGCAAAGGGTTTTGGGAGCAGGGTGGGGACAGCCAGGAGCACACAAGATTCTCACTTGAGGAGGCCAATAAGCTGAGCACCAGGGCACAAGGACCAGGTCAGCTAGGAAGGAGAAAGCAGAGACAGTAGAGGGAATTGTCCTCCAGAGACAGTGCAGAGTCAGGACAGGAAAGACTAGAACTCAGGAATCCCAGTGTTCCAACAGGTTGTGAAAGCCCCACAGTGCATGGGCCACTAAGAAGCCAGAGTATGAGAGTATGACCACCCTGTGTGCCACACACCGGACAACCCCTGTTGTGGTCAACTCATTGGGTCACTGTGTATCTTAGAAGAGCAGTGACTGAGTCCACCATGGAGACAGGGAGTAGCCTGTACCAAAGGGAGGCAAGAATAAGTGGGAGCAGCATCAGGCTAGGCTGGGGCAGCTTTCTGGAGGCACGCTTGAGCCCAGGGACAGAAGCTGGAAGTGGGTGTGGGCTCAGGGGCTATGACTCCTATCTCTGTGTTGACCTGTGGTTAAGAGTGGCTGGGCATGGAGCATGCATGTATGTAATCCCAGCTCTACGCAATGCTAAGGCAGAAGAACCACAAGTTCAAGCCTAGCTTGGGCAACTTGGTGATTTAGATGCTATCTAAGAATAAAAGGCTGGAGATGTAGCTCAGTGCAATGGCTCTGGGTTCAATATCCAATATAACAAAAATGTTTTACATAGAAGAGGTGTCCAGGGACCACCCATTCCCTCTCAACATCTCTACTGCCTAGCCACTTGTCACTCTTCTTGCTGACATTTCTCACATGAGTCCTTTCTCTGGGCACAGCCCCGTCTTCATAGAGCCTTCTGGTCAACCTCCAACTCTCACCAGTGCTTCCTTGGAAGTGACTGAGCGGGCTTCCCCCCAAGAAGGTCACACTGATGCCCCCAGCTCCTCAGGGAATTGCACCAGGGCAGAGCCATCTCCTGACCTCCCTCCTCATGGCCTTCACCCTGAGATCATCTATCCTAAATCCCATTCCCAAGGGATGCACAGCTTCCTGTATCCAGAAATTCTGCTTCTCTATTTCCTTTGGTCTCACCAGATCCTACCTGCAGGAAGTAAACACAAAAAGGCTGACATCAACCCTCCTGCAGTCCCTGGGCTCCATCATAGCAGCAACTGGGGTACACAGAGCTCTGCTCTGATCATGGTACCGCAGAATGTTTAAAACACGGACTGTACTGGAATCTATGTCATTCCAGTATATGTGCACGTTTCTCCACACTCTCAATTATATTGTAAATTGACCGCATCCTGAAGCCACTCTGTGTCCTCCACTTCTACCATTTATTCTCCATTAGGATGAGCAGTTTTGATCCATGATAGTGGGAAAAAAAATTCTTGAATGTGCCAAAATAAAATGAAGAAAGATTATTAACTTTCATGATAAAATTCAAGCTTTATAACTTGAGGTGCCTTCAAGGAAATGATCTAAGAGTGACGAATAGAGCAATCAGGAAGCAATTAGGAATTGGTAAAAGTCTTTTAATAATGAGAGGAACATCATAAACATCCTTCAGCCCAGGAATATTGAAAAACAATTATATAAATTAATGTAACATAGGTAAAACTGTAGCCTCAGAAGTGCCCGTATTATTGGGAATTTGAAAGATGGTTGCCACTGGTAGCGCTCATTATTAGAAGTTCCTTTTGTAGGAAAATGGAAACAGAAGTCTACATGTATTGTGATGTTCCTTTGCCTGCAGGTCTACAAGGGAAATGTAGAGTGCTGAGACTTTTATGTGCCCTCCAGCACTGAGTGCATGGTGTCGCAAGGCAGGGGTGCAGTGAACATCAAATGGGTGGATGGAGGAGTGGGTGGATGGATGCAGGGTAAATGGATGGATAGATGGATGGATGGATATATGGATGGATGGATGGATGGATGGATGGATGGATGGATGG
>NDGN011463436.1:0-21273 GCA_002564285.1 Tympanoctomys barrerae
ACTTTCCACAAGTGTGTCAGCAGCTGTAGTAAAATCAAAAGACATCTAACGCATGTCTTTGCTCCAACCCTGACCCCACCTCTCAGATTTCACTGCAGGTTGTTCAGAGAGTACAGCGCCCCTGGGCTTGCATAGAATGAAAGGATAAAGTAGAAAGTCTAGACAAATCATCAAAAGAACAGAATCTCCTGGAAGAAGGTAATTCTGGAACAGGTCAATGTCATGACAGGACCCAGTTAAATGTTAAAACTCATTTCCTCCTACCCTCTCCATTTTTATTCTCATGCACCAAGGTAACTAGAATAAATAGATGTTCTAAAGCAGAGAAAGCCTGTATCACTCTGTATATGCCAACCAGAGAAAATAAACACTGACTCATCTAGCCTAGAACAGCTGTTTCTTCAGCTTGCTGAACATTTTCACTTTGTACAGGACAAAGTCTGCTTCATCAGATTCACTAGGCATTAGTAGAAGCTGCTTCCAGTGGGAAGTTACAAAACCTATAGTTTTTAGAGAAATTTTGAAAGCTGATTAGATTTATATAGTCTTCCTGCGGACTGAGATGGAGTGAGTGAGTGCTGTTGAACTCCTACTGTGTGTCAGGAATATCTACCTATCTATATCTGTACCTATATCTATCTACAATATAGATAGATGATAGATAGATAGATAGATAGATAGATAGATAGATAGATGATAGATAGATCTGATTTAGGCATTTCTTAGGGGGTGCCAGATAAAATTATTTTCGGTTAAAAACTTGAGATTCTGAAAGCTGGAGTACCTGAGTCAGAGTTCAAGCTATTTGTGTTTCTTCAAAACTTATACTGTTCTCTTACAGTGTGGTAGTATTCTCCTTGCAAGACTGTGAGGACTGAGAAGGCTACATACATGTCTCCCAGAACATAGTAATGTGTAATAAGCCAACAGTTATTCTGTATTATACAATTATTATTATGAGAATGCCACAACATGGCCTCCATGCATCTTAGCCTAGTTCTTGTTCTACTTTTATAGAAGCCATTTTATAGAGTGCTTGATTTCCAATCTCAAATCACACTGTGACCACTTAATACTAATATCTAAAATACAAAAGAGAGAACCAAATTGTCTGGAGTTCACAATAAAGGTGTCCCTGAAAAATCAAAACTTTGTCTCATTCATTAAAGGTGCATAAGATGAAGATTGCGAACTGTAGATGAGTCTTCTGGCTAGATCTATGCTCACTTCCACCACCACATTTTTTCAATATTTTAAAAAATTTGACATAAGGTCTAGTTATATTGCCCAAGCTGGCTTTGAACTTGTAATTGTTCTACTTCAGCCCTTTGAACAGCTGCGTTTATAGGCATGCACCTCCACACTGGACTGTAGGTCAAATTTTCATCGTTCAAATTTACTCAATATCTGGGAAGTACCAAGGAGAAATAAAAATAGGAATGCTCATTCAACTCTTTGGGAAAGTGAGATGCTGTTGAATTATCATGTCGTATACTAGTTATCTGCTTACAACTTCCTGGAGTTTTCTAGATAAAGAGAAAAGAGGGAGTGCAAAAATGCAGTTGGGTTTTCTCTGCTGTAAAGTGCTTGGAAAGGGACTTGGTGAAGTAGGAAGGAGTGGTTACTCTTCAGGGGAACTTCGTCCTGTCTGGTGGCTTTCTCCATCCTGTGCCTGGGTGACTCTGGCAGCCTGTCATTCACCACAGAGTATTTTGTTTTCACTTTAACTTTGTGTACTTTTATAGAACATTCTTTTTCTTTATTTTATAGAAACCAGAAGCCCTACTTGCTTAGTAGACCCAACAAAATGGCTACATTGTAATTAGATTACACAGCTTTTATTACACCAGTGGGTAGCCTTCACTACCACACAGAAAAACCCAGAGCCATCAGATCTACTTCACATGTAATTAATCTCTAATGCTCGATTTTGTAGGATATATAATAATGCTGTCTGGATAGAAATGAGAGTTTCAGGGAAGAGTCATATTAAAGATGAAGGCAGACGCTTTAGGAGGAATTGGTTTTCAAGAGAGCAACTAAGTGTGAACTTTATTAAAAGGAAAAGAAATAATGGGAATATCTTGCATTAAGTAAAAATGCTTGACATTTTCAATTTTTCAGTTTATTTTATTTTGCCCCAGACAAATACTTCAGTTTTTTTTTTGAATGTGTACTGTGTGTTATGTTGCATTGGTAGCCTCATAGATTTTCCTATTTGTGCAAGGGAAAGATTTGCTGTGTTAGGAACTGGGAAAAAAAATAAAAGAAGAGAAAACAAAAACTTCCTACTGTGAATAAACCTTTCTGTAGAATTGGAATTTCTTTCTCTGCAAATATTTTAGTTTATTACTTTTAGTGAAATACTTTAATTTTAAATCTACCACATGCATTAAAATAGAACTAAATAGCACACAAGGTACTTTGTAGTTTTCACTGTGCCTGACATTGTGTTATCTCACTGAGCCTTGTAGCTGGAGGATAAAGGAAGACATTTGTATATCTATATGTGTGTACAAGTCTATATTTCATATTGTCCTTGCAATTAGTCACCTACAATGATTTTTCCCTTAAACTGGCATTTGAACATATGAATATCTATATTAATGCTTCCAAATACAAGAACACAGAACAGAACATTCATATTTTTCCTTATTCTCTACTCTGGTCTCTTCAGTTTCTGCCGCTTCTAAGTTCAGCCATTGATATGGTCTCCATCTCTAAATTGACTCAACTGCCCTTAGAAGGAAACTAAATCTATTAAAGGAAACATTTTCTGCATTACTCAAATTCTTTGAAATATAGATTAATTTTATGGCCCAAAATCTGGTCTGTTTTGGCAAATAATGCATGTGAACTTGAACTGAATGTATATTTTGTCATTGATCAAGAATATATTTCCAATATAGGTCAATGAGGAAAATTTATATTATTTTTGTTATTTTAAATTTTGTACTTATGTGAAATGTTTCTCTACTTGTTTTTTCAGTTCAAATTCTAAATTTTAAGTGTTTATTTTTCCCAGTGTTTTAGACACAGCATCTTTTGTCTTCTGGGTTTCAAAATTTAATTGAGAAGTCAATGTTAGGTTGAGAAATCTTGCTTTAATGAAGGCATTGTGTATGTTTTCCCTTAACAGCTTTGATTTTAACAAGTTCTGGGGTGTGTGTGTGTGTGTGTGTGTGTGTGTGTGTGTAATATTTCTATGTGTTTTACTCTTTTTGGGTTATATCACGTCTTAAGTCCTTGACTTAGTGCCTTTTGCTAATTTTGAAATTTTCTTGGCTATTATCTCTTTAGAAATTGCTTCTACCCATTCCTTTTCTCTTATACACAAGAGATATGTTAAGCTACTGTGGAGTATAGGTCAGCCTGTCCTAAAAAGTGTTCCACCTGTCATTTTCTTACCTTCCTTTTATTAACCATCAATGCAGCAGCATAAAATTTTATTTTCTTTTTCTTTATTCAGTCTGATATAAAACTCACATAGTAAGATTATAATATTCAGGGTCTTCACTATATAATAGTTATCTTACAAAATTCTTTATTCTTTCCCACATATTCTTGAACATGCTAATCAGTTATATCCCAGGTCTACTTTGCTGGGTCCTGAACTCACAATTTTCTCTTCAAATACTGAGAATTACCAAGGCTCTTTTCGCTTTCTATTCACCTCTAATTCTTTACTCCACAATTTAAGATCTGTCAAATTCTTCAACAGTGACTGGTTTCAAGTGTTATGTTCTCCTCTTTTTACTTCTCCCTAGATCTTGATGTCTCAAATCTTGGCTCTCCTAACGGTCTAAACTGTAACTTTTATATCCTCATTACTGCAACTTCTTCAAAGGTTTGCTTAGACTTCTCCCCTTAGCCACTGTTCTTTTCTGACTTAGCCTTTGTCACTGAGCTACTGCAGAAGTGTCTTATATTCCAAGGAGAGAAAAAAAGCAAGCACAGTAGTGTGAATTTCTCCTTCTCTTCAGATTTTCTGTCCTTCAAGTTATGAACTTGTTAAATAATTATTGAATGACTATGAATAAACTTTTTCATCATTTATGCAACGTTCACAGAGAGTAGGCAAAGTAGAACTATATTTGCTTTGTAAATCATAGGTTTTTGAACTGTTTGTTCACACTATTAAAAAAAACCCTTAATGCTGGGGCGATAGCTTGACAGTCTTTGAGTCTAGCTGACAAGTGCAAGGACCTGAGATCAATCCCCAGTATCACATGCTGTGCTGGCCCATGCCATGCTGGGCATCGTGGTGCATGCCTGCAATCCCAACACTGGGGAGGCTGAGACAGGAGGATCGCTACAAGTCAGTCTGAGCTGCATAGAGAGACCCTGTACCACATAAAAAGTAAATCTTTTTTAATATTAATTTTATTGAGAAAGAAATAGTAATAAGACAGTTTCAGGCAGATTAGTAGGATAGTTACAATAATTAATACATTGCCTATTGTTGTCTTCATAGTAGTTATTCATAGTATAAGGTGCAGATAAGATATCTTGTCTAAACACTATTAGTACAAATCTTTCTTCTCATTGAACTAAGAGAAATTAGCTGTGTATCTATCCTATTTTGTACATACAGATATATGTACTTTTTTCACTACAAAATGGTCCCTCATTTATATCCCCTTCTTTGTTTACTTTTGTCAGAGATGGGTATTCCATTCAAATATTGTAGGTGCATGAATTCAGCAAAGTAATCCAATGTAGTCGAGTAGTCCATAATAGTAGTGTGTTATCTACAGGACTGGCAGTATCAGAAGTTGTTGACTTGAGCCTTTTACAGCTCAGCATATTAATATGGCTTTATTTTTAGCACCTCGTCTTTCTGCTGGATGGTGAAGACCGAGATAAAGCAAGACCAATATAACAAAAAATGTAACTTCTGTGTCTGACAAAGTCAGTCAGATCCCCTCAGGATTTATCCTGAAACGCTGTACAACAGTTTGTAGATCTTTTGTCAGTGTCAGCCATGTGGATGAGTCATGGCCATGGCTTGACCGATTTGCTCTCTGTGAGTTTTCAGTCCATACTCATCTGCTGCCAAGGCAGAGGGACACATGACAGAGAGCAACCTTGCATGGAGGCACCAAAGAGCAAGAGAGCAAAGTGGGAGGCAGCAGCTCTGGCAGCTAGCCAGCCTCTCTCCCCTCCTTACATTGTTATGCAAATTACCTGCCCTAGGGCCAGGGCTTAGCACTCACTCCTGCAATCTCAGGATTGGATCAGGAATTAATCACAAACTCCAGGAGCTACCCCATAACTTCATGAGGCTTTAGGGGAACAATTAGACACAAACCATAACACCCCCATTTTACTCTGGACTTGCATGTGGTTAACAGTTTTAGATTCCACATTTGAGTGGTAGCATGTGGGATTTGTCTTTTTGGTTGCTGGTTTATGTCTATAGCATAATGACTTCCACTTCAACCCACTTTGCAAATGGCAGAATTTCACTCCTTTATGGCTGAACAGTATTCCGTTGGGTGTATGTACCACAATTCCTTTATCCAATCATCAGTTGATAGACACCTAGGCTGTTTCCTAGGTCTTGGCTATTGTGAAGAATATTGCAAAAACTCGGAATGAATCTAAGCAAAGGAGAAAAGTTCTCTATAATGAATGTTGCAAAACATTGATGAAAGAAATTTAAAAGGACACAGCAGAAAAATGGAAAAACATTCCGGGTTAAGAGATTAATAGAATGAAATATTGTTAAATTGTACTTATCCAAAACTACCTACAAATGTGGCATAATATCTGTTAGAGTATCAATGAAATTATTCAAAACATTAGCAAAATAATCATAAAATGTATATGAAATCATAAAAGGTCTTGAATAGCAAAAGCAATCTTGAACCTGAGGAATAAATCAGGAGGCATTATACAACCTGACTTCAGATTATACTCCAAAGATGCAGTAATTAAAGAATAAAATAGTGAGATAAATGCAGACACCAAGATGAGTGGAATAATGACTTCTACCTTAACACTTATTTGATCTTTTTGTTTGATTGTTGAAATAAACTGTGGATTGAACTCAGGCCCTTGAGCTTGCCAGGGAAGCACTTATTCTACTGAGCCAACTCCCCAGCCCCTTAACACTTCTTTGAACAACTCTCAAGACAGTGGTCCCAAAAGGAATTAATGGACAATAAAATATTATCCATCTTATCATGTTATTAAGTATATCTTTTAAAAAGTTAATATTTTGAGCTAGAGATGTGGTTCAAAAGTAGAGCATTTTTATAGCATATACAAAGCCTTAGGTTTGATGTCCAGCACAACACACACACACACACACACACACACACACAGAATATTTCTAAACAATAACATGTAAGAAAATATAGCAGCATAGCAGCATTACTCAGAATATCTTAAAGTTGAACTAGTCTATATGCTAATCTACTGCCCAAAATAAAACCATAATATGACAGAGTAGCGCAACATAACACTATTCAGAACTAAAAACAAAAAAGTTACCACCGATAGATGCTACAACACAGAGTACTTCCAAATGTACAGCTAAGAGGAAGAAGCCACACAAAAGATTCCAAGTACTATTACCATTTTAATTATTGCAAATGCCAAGAGAAAGCAGAGATCGAAGATAGACTTTTGGTTGCCTGGCTACAGGATAAAAGTGTAAATAGATGACAAATGGGCAGGTAAAATCTTTTGAGAATATAGCGTATAACTCTGTAAATAACAAAAATATTTAGTAATTAAAATAGGTATATAAATGACAGCCCTACTACAAAGCTTTCTAAAGAAGTACATATAAACATGCTTTAGTAACTAAAAAGTGAATGAGATGAACACATGGCCTTTCTAAATGGAATCACTCATGGCCAGAGGACAAGTCTCTTATCTCTTTTCTGTGACTCAGTTGTCGTGATAATAAGTGATATAGGAGCTTCTACTGCCCTGGGCCTGTACGTGACTGCAGTAAGCACCATCTCATACGGAGCATATATTACAAACATGAAATGAACTGGTGTTGGATAAACCATTGGGAAGGGTGTGAATATAGTTTTTATAAAACATATGCACAATTAACATGAGAGATGCTGATACATGACACTGCTTTTCTTTATGAACTCAATTTTTTGTACCTTAAAACAGAATAATCTTTGATATGGTATGGCTAAAGATTGCTTGTCATATGTTACTGGATAATTAGAGCTTTGAAAATTCTATGAATAGAACAAAATCATATTTTGTTTCAAATATGCCACATAGTTATGAGTAAGACAGTAAGTTTCACTTGCTTCTTTGATTTTTCCAACCTTGTATTCTTTTAACAATGAGAGAGACAAAGCCAGGAGATACATTGAGCTTCTAAATATCATTTAAAAGTCAAACAAATGCTTTATTCTGAAGTCAAAATGATTTATGCTACTTATTATTTAATGACTGATGTTTTGACACCTTCTTTGCACAGCTGCAGTTGAAAATATGTTCACATTGTGGTATTTATGTTTGAGGCAAGCAGTTTTGTTTTTATACTTTGTATTTAATTAATTCAACAGTCTTTTCACTTATTGCTCCCTCTCTCCCCTGGCAAGAATAAACTCAGGCACCCAGCTCAGATCAGCTGTCAGAATCTGTGAGCTCTGAGAAGTTCCTAAATTTGGCAGAATACCCTTCCCTTCACAGGAGACAATCCAAACGAACAAGCAGAGTGCTGGGCTTTCCTCCTTTGCAACACCAAAATTTCAATAGTATTTAAACTCTTCCGTTCTTCCTTCAGCTCTCAGGGGGAATTGTCCAGAGAAGGTTTCTGCTCATCAAAGGACTGGAGCAGAAGTGGCACTCTATTCCCAAGGCACCTCCTGCTAGGAAAGGGCACTTCTCCCCTGAGAAGCTACTACAAAGAACAGGCATACTCCAGCTCCTGCCATGACTGGATCATCCCACTTCAGTTATTGTTCCTTTGGATTCCTTTTCTGCTGGCTCTCTTCCTCACCCTCAAGCAGTTTTTAAAATCCATTACCTAGGGAGTTTCAAATTGTATATGACCTATTGATTCCAAGAGATGGCCATGTCCAATGGGCGTGCAGTGCAAAATACGACCTGGAGCCCAGTAAAAAGGCAACTAACTGATGAAACAGGGAATATGGGGTAGTAGACCATATTTGACATCTCTAGGGAAGTGTACTAAGTGTTCTTATTTGAGGTTAGAAAATGAGAGGGGTGTATGAAGCTGCATAAAATGTAAGCATTACATAAATATAATACTTTTGTTAGTAATAATTTAAAAATTGAATCTCAGCAAGCCCAGTGATACTCATTCTTGTGTTGCATCCTCATCCTTTTTTGGATTTCATGATTTGTGGCTAGAGGTTTGCACTTAAAATCAAAGGATATTTGAAAGGAAGGACTTTACACTGATACCTGTCATCTCTCTCTTGCTATTTTTGGCAGACAGGTTCTGTGGAAGAGAAGAGGAACATCTCAGAAGCAAAGGCTGTGTAAACCACTCTGGTCTCAGAGCATCTTTTAAGGAAGAGTCCATTTGAAAGCTGTATCGTTTGCATTTTACATTGGCTAGGAATGTCTGGTCCAAGACATGGACCATGTCCAGCTAAGCCATGCTCCAAGATATTGGATAATTTAATTCTGTTTAATTCAACCAAACCTTTATTTCATGCTAACCTGTGACCCAATCTCCATGTTAGTGTCTCTCGGGATATTAAAGATATGTAAGACATGGTCCACAACCTCAAGGAGTGGAGAATGTAATTGAAGGAACTTGCAATTAAATTGGTTAAGAAAAGTGAGGAGTGTGTTACCAAATTTAGCAGATTCACTTTGGCCTTTAATTTCTCTAAGCTTGGACAACCAAGAAAGACATAGCTTGGAGGGAAATGAATATGTAAAAATAAAATGGAGACACAGGCATTTATAGTGTGCCTTAAGCATCAAAGAATTCTTTTTTATCTATCATGAAAAATAAATAGAAAGACACACAGAATTAGATATACAATGTGTGGCCACTCTTCAGTAACCACTATTGAACTTCAAAATGAGTTTAGTCATTAGCTTTGACAAATGAGGAGCCTGTTATTGATTTTTACAGATGTCTATCATGGGATCTATTTAAAAAGAATAGTCAATCCTAAGAAAGATTATGTTAATCTTATTGGTTTGATGTCCTAATGGGAGGAGGCAGAGCTGGGAGAAAAAGAGAGAGCCTAGAAATTGACAAATATCTGTATCATTTTCTTAAGTCAACTCAAAATACAATTTGGAAAAAAATCATATGTATCTGTCTTTTCCAAGAAAGCCAAGAATATATTGATAAATTACTCTCGACAATGTTACCCAACAGCTTGAGAAGTTCACGAAAAAGGACATTGACAGGAGGGATTCAATTACTAATTTATTTGTCTTTTTATGGTTCAGTTAAGAGTATCTTAGGTAGCCTACCACATGGCAGCTCATCAGACTTCACAGGGCAGCTGTCAGAATTTTGACTGATGTACAAGCGTTACTTGCTGGTGTGTGCCCTTCCTTTCACTGGAGTGCACACAGGTAAGACAGCTTGTTGGTAATTTTTATTTAATGCTCCCAGGATCTGTGGCTGTACTTTTATTGAAAGTTCTGACAATAAAATTCCACTCTCTGAAATTTCCAAGGTCTCTGCTGCAAGCACTTCTCCACTTAAATAAGATGTTCCTTTGGGATTAGGTAACTCTTTAGGGTCTTTTCTGATGTCTTCTGATGTTGGAGATGGCTGGTTAGTATATTGGAGACCATTTTATTGTGTTTATTTTTTTGTAAGCTTTCCTGGAAAGGCATCTAAAAGGAAAATAAAATGTGGGAAATTAACAATGCAAGAGCACAGTAGTGCCTGGGGAGACCACCATAATTTTGAATTGGTGAATGCCAACTTGTATCCAACTTGATAGTTTTTAAACTTCACCCTACTCTTTCTCCATTCTAGACTACTGATAAAATTTAACTGCTCATTCCAAAGCAGCTGCCATGTCAGCTTTAGAAATTTGCCTTATTTTTGTAAAAATTGAGTCTTCAAAAACCACTTTCAAAGCCAGCCCTGGTGGCACATTCCTGCAGTCCCAGGACTCCAGAGGCTGAGGCAGAAAGATCACAGTAAATTTGAGGCCAACATAGACCACACAGCCAACTGAGGGACAGCCTGAATGGCATAGCAAGACCCTGTTTCGCAAACAGCAACAACAAGCAAATGAAAACCACTTTTGCATAGGTTCAAGTCTTCAACTGTTTGGTGTTTGAGCAAAACTTTTTAGTTATATAGAAATTACAGACTCATGTTCATAACACTGAAAATAATTGGACAGATATTTCAAAATATAAATGGAATATGGCCATGAAACAGACGCATCAGTGTGGCAAGGACCGTGGTCTGCTGCACTTCATTCTTGCATCATGAGAATGAAATCAGTGCCGTAGTCATGGACATGTACTAGTGTTTCATGATTGAAGATGTCATGATTTAGTTCCCAGTTTGAAACCCCCAAGCTTCATCTGTGTCTTCAAGTTAGAAAGCCTGAATTACTAAGAAATATGGCTAGGTTGGCAAATCTTTTAGAAGTATACTGAAGTAGTTACCAGAGACAATTACTGTCTCTAAAAGCAGCAGTCACATAGAATACACTGATAATTATGTAACTTCTTGTGTTTCTGCAATTCCAACATTTTAGAATGATTATTGTTTTGTTAAAAAAAGAGATATTTAGGGCCAGCCAGATAGCTGAGCAGATTAAAGAACCTGCTCAGGCAGACACAGGGAATGGGTGTTCGATACTCAGCGTGCTGCACCAGCCCCAACCCCGTGGTGCGCTGAGGAGGCAATAGAGACTAGGCATGGTGGCACATACCTGTAATCCCAGTGCTTGGGAGGTTGGAAACAGGAGAATGACTAGGAGTCCAATCTGTGTAGTGAGACCCTGTAGACTCTGTGCTAAATATATTTTAGAAAGAGAGATTTGATCACAGCTTATACATACAAGAATGTAGACTCAGATTCCAGCGTCTCGCCTCTCTGCCTTGTTGTGTAAGCCTGATCATTGTCCAAATATAATTCTAAAATATTCTAAAAATGCAATCCTTGCTCAAGTTGCACCTACATTAGGCCTTTTCTCCGGGAGGTAGGGATTAATACAATCTCTCACGAGGGTGAGAAGCATGAATGAGAGAGGAAGGTAACTCCACAGTAGCCCTTGGAGCTTCTGAAGAGGAGCGTACAGCACGTGCGCTCACATTTTATCGACTAAATCAAGCCACGTGATGCAGCTCCTGTCTCATAGGGCAGGGCTGTAAAGCAACTCTTGCATGACATTTCTCAAGGTATTAGTGATTATTACCTAGTACATTCTTTTTGTCTGAAAGATAAAAACTCAGTAGTTTTCTATCTCTACATCTCATATAGATCCCCAAACTAGTCCGTTGTATTAGTTTTTTGTTGTTGTTTTTGCTGTTCTTGTTGTTGTTTTTGTTTTTATTTAGTACAGGGTCTCCAGGGTCTCACTACACAGATTGGACTTGTAGCAATTCTCCTGTTTCTCAGCCTCCCAAACGCTGGGATTATAGGCGTGCGTCACCACACCTAGTCTGAATCTCTGTTTTAGAGTGCCTGGGGGCGGGGCACCCACAGAATGCAGGAGATGGAACACCAGCCAGTGCTGTATTGGTTTTTGAATCAGCCATTACCCAAATCCTGGATTTCTGGGTCTTCTCTTGTGTTCTTCCTCATGCCAAGCCCTGACTCAGCTGTTATGATATGAATGTGCACAAAGATGAAGATCATATTTATAAAAAAAAGAGAAAATCCAAGAAGTACTCTACATCCATGTATTTGTTATTTCAGAACAATCTCCCAAATGAATACTGGATTTGAGGAAACTAAAGTTTAGCAGGAAATAGACTTACCTATGATCCTGCAATAAGAAGCAAAGTAAAGTTCCTGCCAGAACCCTACTGCATTGGCAGTAATGGGTTTGCCAGCAGGCCAAGTGCTACTGGCCCAGAATGAGAAAGGCCCCTTCGACATCTACTGTCCTGTATCTGTGTCAGTTTTTATTTTCATCAAACTTTTGTCTTGTGAGCTTCTTTTCATCAGGTTCCAACTCAGCTTGGTTGGGAACCCCTAGCCTCATGCATTACAAATTTGCTGAATCAGCCCTTTATGCAGACATCTCTCTTGCCACTAAAGGGGAATACTGAAGTTCATATCAAATTGAAGATACGGAACATAAGTTTGCCTTATGGTGTGAGCCTATGATTTCAATCTAGGCTGAGTCAAAGTGAAATCAGGGCCTGCTCATAGAAGAAATGTTCTACTTGTTAGAATTGCAAACTTTTTGTGGGGTTTACTAAAACTGGGGTATGGAATATTATTTCTTACCATTTTATACTGATTTTTCTTCTTTGCTTCTGCCTTACAATTATATGTGTTATGGGCCGACTACTTTTCAAACTTAGTCCTGCCTTATAAAGAGGCACAAACAAGACATAAAAGGATGTCATTTTTAAATTACAGACAAATTTTTTTTTTTGTTATTGTCTTAGTTACTCTTCTTTCATGGCTGGGACAAATATCCTACACTCAAAATGAAGGAAGGAAAGGTTTATTTAGCTCACAGTTACTGGAGATTTCAGTCCATATTTGGCTGGCTGCGAGGCAAAGCAGCACATAGCAGAAAGCAACTTTTCATGGTGGTGGCCAACAGAAAGGAGGGGTAGCAGCAGCTCAAGGGGCTAGCTTCCCTTCCCTCCTTACATTGCAATGCAAATTACCTGCCCCAGGGCAGGTGCAGCATGCACACCCACAATAATCACAAACTCCAGGACCCACCCCATGACTGCATGAGGCTTTGGGGGAGACACCTAGACACAAACTGTAACAGTTATACTTTCTGAATTTCCACTGATATTCCATTACTATTACATGCTATCCAAAGGTTGTGTCATTTGTCAGCCTATCAAGTTCTCCCTAAATTCTGTCATTGGGTAAAAGCAAGTTTTGAGTCTTCAGGAATTCAAAGGCTTTACTTGACCTTTTCTCAAATGTATACAAAGATCAAATAGATGCTCTGGAAGAAGGCTATTTTTTAATGTTTTAGATGTAGCTTCAGTAAATTTGAGCATTTCTAGGAAGTTGATTTTACTGAGATAGGAATGTGGTTGTTTTAGGTCTGGAAGGATTATTGGTCACTCTGCGGTTTCTGTGAAGTCCAGATGTTTTCAAGATGCTAATATGTGTAAGAACCATACATTTAGGAAGATTTGAGCTCTTAGATATTCCCTGGCAGTAAAAAAAAAAAGTTTAACACTTTGAGGCTCAAATGTAAATACGGACATTTATATAAGATATCTTTGAAACTTAAAAAAGTATAATTTTAGTATGTCAAAAGATCTCATTTTTAATGTTACTAAAGGCATTAAAATGGAATTGAGTAATACTATACCAAAATGTCAATTGGTTAAATGCAGAATTATAAATCAAATTTCATTTCAGCTTTGAGAAAATTTCAAATCTTATCAATATTTAGGAAAGGAGAAAAGTTTCCTTAAAATTGGTAAATTAATACACAAAGGTACCTTGGTCCATGAACTTAATTCTTTCTATGATTCTGGTCGCAAAATGAATTGAATAAAAATTGAATCAAATTTCCCAATAAGGTCAACATTGATCCTAGGCATCGAATTTGATTCAGTTCTTGTCCAATTTGGTTTGCAACCAGAATGGTAGAGCATTAAGTTTGTGAAAGGAAGTACCACTATATTTTTCTTATCTACTAGATGGTCTGACCATTATCTCTCAAAAGGATATGAAGCTAGGGCAATGCTAAATTATGTTGATGTTAGTCTAAAATTTCTTGTAGATTAATATAGAGCTGTTCATTTCTTAACACCTGGTCAACTAGGTGCAAGTATCAGGTATTATGTCTCCTCAGCAAGAAAGCAACTAAGACATCCATCTAGTATTCAAAACCTCTCACTATAAAGGTGCTCCAGTGCTAATGTTTTAAATTAGTGTTCTTTAAATGATTGCTTGAATTTATTTTGTTTTCTTTGTTCCATATGTTATTTTTTCACTTACTCTTGGATTACTGAATTGGCCCATGAATGGATTTTCTATTTAAGTTCTTTTACTTTACCAATTTATATATCACTGCACTTCTACATCAGCCATTGATCATTTCATCTTTCTGTTGAGGAAACTAGACAACAAGAAGAAAAAAGGTTGCTATTGTCTAGAGAGCTATCCTGATTTTAATGATAAACCATTTCTTTTTTTTTTACTGATTCCTTTTGTTAATTTGCCTTTTAATCTCTATCTCTTCTATTCTTCTACATATACAGGTGTTCCTTCAATATATTGCCTATTTTCTGCTAGACTGCCATAATGAAGCTAATACAGCAATAAAAGAAATGAAAGAAATTTGTGTTTTACAGTGTACGCATTATGTGCTTACGCTATACTATCCTCTATGAAGTGTGTGATAACAATGTGTCTAAAAACCAATGTACATAATTTAATTTGCTAATATTATTGCTGTGATCTTCTGAGTCTCCAGTTAGTTGTAATCTTTTAATTGGTATAGTACGTTGGTCTTGGTGTTGATAGTTCCTGACTAATAACGAAGTTTGTCTCATGAATTGACCCTTCATTTCACGAATTATTTTGCTGGAAAATGTGAAATTCCTTGATAGCATTTTATCCATTGTAGAACTTCTTTCTAGATAGGAGTTAATCCTCTCAAATCTTGCTGGTGTTTTATCAGCTTTGCTTGTGTAATATTCTAAGTTCTTCACTCTTATGTCACTACTGTCCATGGCATTTTATAAGAAGGAGATACTTACATGAAGAAACATTTCTTTGGTTCAGCAGTAAGAAGAAGCTCCACAACCGTTCTTTATCCTCTGTCAGTATAGTCACATCTTCAGACTCCAGGCCTAATTCTAGTTCTCTACTACCCTACTATATGTCTAATTACTTCTGATGTTTTGATGCATCAGAGTCATACATAAAGATCAAAATCAGTATTTTTTCAAAATCTTGGTAATATTGGTATTTTGATCTCCTACTAATTATGAATGTTTTTTGTGATATATAGAAAAATGAGTCCAAGGCAGGAACAGTATGGCTGGAATACATGAAAAAGAAAGTATTCCAACCCATAGCATCCGGGAAGTAGACAACAGGAAGGAACTGGGAATGCTCTCACCTCCAAATAAGTGAAGAGCGTCACTCTGGATGACATTTTGGTTAAGGAAATAGCTACAGCTGATCTACCCACAACATTCTTGAATCAGCAATAAGACAGTTTCATTTTTCTTCAAGAAATTCTCTTTTGTATTCAAAACTTGGCTAAATGTTTGGTGACAGAGGCCTGGATTTTACCCCTCCTTGATCTTCATCATGCCTTTTTTCTAATGTAATCATTGCAAGCTATTGTTGTAAAGTGTGAGATGGGAGAAGTTCCCTTTCACTTGAATGCTAATGGGTTCTTGTGGGATTACTGATCACCACATTCCGACATTCTTATGTCTCAGGGAATAGGGAGGTGTTATAGCTTGTGTCTAAATGTCCCCACAAAGGCTCATGTGATCATGGGGGAGGGTGTTCAGAGGTGGCTGCCTCTAGAGCTGTTGTACTAGGATTAAGAGTGTGCGACTACTACTTCAGTTGACTGATTGACTTAGCATAGTTCTGGGTAGGATTAAGGGTGCCTTGCCCTGGGTAGAAATGCTACCTGTCCTTAGGGGAGGTAGAAAAATCTGCCATTTTGTCAGCTGCTGCTTGCTGCCTTCTGCCTGCCCTGCTTTGCCATGAACTGTGCCTCTTTTGTGAAGCCCCTCTGCTATGCCACTCTGCCTTGGAACCACCCAACTATGAACTGAAACCTTCACAAACTGAGCTAAATAAACCTTTCCTCCCTGACTTTGAGTATCAGGCATCTTGTCTTAGCAATGAGGAAAGGAACTAAGACAGGAGATCAGAAAAGGAGAGAGATGGGAAAACAGCCAGTTGGTGGAGCAGACAGAACACTCACATGTAATAAATTTATCATTTTATATGTGTATAAGTCTGTGTCACCTCAAAACAACCTTGATGGGTCACTTGTCATTGACGACTATAACAAATATAATAGGTGTAACATCTTAAAAGTTGAGATATTGCTAGAATTACCAAAATGTGACAGCACAAGGTACACATGAGATGCTGGGAAACCAGTGCCAATACACTCCCTCAGAGGGGTTGCCTCAAGCTTCAAATTTAACATTTACAGTCTTTGTGATGAACAATAAGTTGAAGCACAACAAAATAAGGCATACCTGTTGTTTATTTCCTCTTGTGAAAAATTATTCTCACTACAACCTGAAGTTTCCTATATTATAGCTTTGCTAAGTTTTTATACCAGACATAGCAAGGAGCAGAGAGAAATTTAAGCATTTCCTTATGTTTATGCCAGGCACTTAGGTAACCCAAATGCATAAATTCAAGGGAATACATGGGTCTGGTACTGAAAATATATCCTTAAGGAAAATAGCTATCTTTGCATCTCCTGACAATCACTGCTATAGCTAAGTCTGACCTCATATATATAAATATTGGAGAAACTACTCTTTTGATATATTCTTTGTATATTACTGCCTAGTTCCAATTCTGTCTCTTCCATTTTTCTGCATTTATTTTTTGCATGTAGATACTGTAGAAACTCAGGACCTTGAGCTTGTCAGGCAGACACTGTACCACTGAGCTAAATCCTCAGCCCCTATTTTGCTTCATTTTATTTTTTTAATTTGGAAGAATTATTTCTCATCCTTTTTCTTGTCTTTTCTTTTCTTTTAGAATTTTAAACATTCTTTACTACTAGGCTATTGTATTGTATGAGTTCACATCTTTACTCTTTTAGTTTATGAACAATAGGAAATGGTGCAGTATCACACAACCATTTTGGTCCACACAAACATTCTAGAGTATAAACAATCTGCATGTGCTTAACAAATTTATTCATAATGCTATGAATTAAAGTAGGTTCATTCCACTTGTGCTCTCATTGATTTGCTTTGCTTTTTTTTAACTCTGACATCATAAGCCACTAATTATTTACATTTTTATTTGACTAGTATCTTTCCACACACACTTATGTTCTCATTGTCAGGATTTTGTGAAACGTGAAATTTCTTTGACTGTAGGAGAATGACTTCTGTGTTTTTAACTTTCTAAGTCCTTTTATTATCTTGCCCAATGGTAGTGACAGAGTCTACATGTAGTGAATGTTTGGCATCTAAATCTTTAGTAAATTATTATATTTTTGGAAACTCAAAATATGCATTTGCATTTTTGCATAAGAGTTAGCTCTTTCATTTCTTCACTGGGTTGTAAAAGTGGGAGTCTCAGTTACATGTGATCTCCGGGTAACTCATGAAGTAGGAAAAAGTGTGAATATTTGGGAGATGCAATTTTACTTCAGACTCAGAATGAGGTGCCTGTAGAATGCCAGGAAGAGTTAGGAATCGTAGAGCCAGCAAACATCTATATCCTCCACATCTGGGGCAACATCTGTTCTGTGTTGTTAGAAGAAAACAAGAAAATCAGGGTAAATACCACAGCACAATATCAAATTCTACAAATCTATCAACTGTATTTATTTATTGTCGATCAAGTGGCCAAGAAGCAATGTGAGACCCAGGGTAAGATGTTTGATAATTTTGCATTTCTCAACTCTGTTTAGAAAATGCCATACTTTAGGTCTGGGAATAACAAGCTTTTGCATAACAGCACTGGGCCTATAAATAAGAAACTCATTAAGCTACCTGTAGCAGGCTCTACCCCAGCCCTGCACTGGCTTGTGGAGCTTAATGAGGTGATAATGAGGAGAAAATGGTTTAGCTCCTTTTTGGTCTAGTGTGTGATGGGTAGGGAAATCCACGTCTTCGGTGAAGCAGTCACCGTTGAGCCCAATTCATCATTCAGGGTGGGTCTATATCAGAGAAATAATTTGCTTCTCCAGTTATTTGGCTCCCCTGTCTATGGAAACAAAGCCTGCTATTCATTCACATTTGAAGGGACTTTCAGAATAACACCAATAAAGGGTGTTAGAGAAGCTGGTCATTAGCATTTGAAGGGAATGACCAAATAACCCCAACAAAGGACGTTAAACCAATCTACATTGTAGGTAGGGGTGTGGGAAGGCTGCATAATTCTAAGTGGATTAATGCCAGCATTATTTTCTCACTATGGGTCTGGCCTCCTCTCTAAGGTTTCATGTTCATTCAAGGCTTGACCAAGCCTTCTTGGCCCAGCTTGCCTTCATTTCTTCCTATAAAGAAACTCAAACAGTGAAAGGAGTTGAGAATATAACACTTCGCATAGGAGGTACAAGAAGAGATCACATCAGGAAACTGCTGGGTATCTAGGCCACAATGCAGAGGGATGTTCTATGGTAGGACTCATGAATGGCCAAGGAGAATAGGCCAGTGATTGTTTTCATTTGATGCAAGCTATTCTAGGTGAAATCTTCCCACTGCTGAGGACAACCCTCTCCAAAGAAAGAGTACAAACTTAAAGTGGAACAGGTAATCCGAATCTCATGAAGAAACTGCCTCAAATATCATTCAAATATGTTTGTATAGAAATCCTCTCTGTAGTACTCCCCACAGAGGACATTTATCCTCTAGTTGAAAACAGACTAGGGAAGACAGAAAAATGTACTTCTGGGTTCTGTCCAAGAATCTCTACTGTAGGCATCCTTATTACAGTATCAAGAGAAAAGCAGCAAGATGGCTCATGCATGCTATATAATGCAGGGATCGATTTACATCATTCTACTCTTAATGTCAGCTAAGAGCCATTCTGCCTAACACAGTAAAGTACTGGAGTCCTACTGTCACACCCAAAGAATATGACTTTCTATAGTATGATTGGAGGTTAAAGTACTTAAATTCCTCAGTTGACTGGATGGTGCCCCATTGGGCATTTAAATTACCTTGATTCCGCCAACTACAGAGAATAAAAAAGAATCACAAGCTCTTAAGGACAAGTACTTACTTAATAAAACAAGCAAATAAAATAAATGCTAAACTTTCATTTTCCATAAGGAATAGAAGAAGGCAAAGTCAAAAATACAATATTAGTTCACTCTAAAACAAAGTTAGGGATTTGGGAGCATAGAGTTTAGGGGCACAGCAGAGATATCTGGGACAATAGACAGGATGGGACCAAAACAGACTGGTTTAACATCTGTTCAGCCACCTCTGCCCTGCCTCAGGTCCCTGGGCTGTGCCAGTGTTCTCTCTCCACATCTCCCATCCGTCTTACTATTGGTCATATCAACCCATGCTGCACTATTAGCTTATAGCTCAATGTGTCCAAAAATGTCATTTCTATTTTAGTTCCAATCTTTCTTCTGAATTTCCTATTTTAGTAAATAGTATCATTTTTCCAATTATCCACACATGAAGTGCCTTCACTTTTAAATTCTTTGCTATTCAATATATTTGATACAGATATGAGAACATGTGATATATATATATCCCTAAATAAAATGCTATTTATAATTTCCTTTTGAGTTTTTAAAAATATTATCACACTTCTTGTAGCTACTTTTGATTTGCTTTGTCAAGTAAATATCACTTTTCTAAAATTTATCTCTATTGTAGTAATTGCTGCTATTTTCTTTATGATATTCTATGTTTGATTGTTCTTCACTGCTTTTATCTTTTCCTCTGTGCATGGACATATTTCTAGATAATTTTTGTATATATAAATTATGCTGCTATGCATATGGTATTATTTCTTGGTATATCTACATATGTAGAAGATTTTGTTGTTTGCATTTTATACCGAGGGTGGGAACTGCTGATCGGAAGACATATAATAGTCAAATTGTTTTCCAAAATGATAACATTAAATTTGTCTTTCAATAGTACAATAATTTGCATTTTTCATCACCTCCTGGATACACACGGTCATTAGCAAACAATGTTTTCCTAAACAGTAAGTCGGATTTAAGTCACTAATACCTGAACTAGATCAATTACCATAAAAATGATTGTACATGTTTTCATGCTTGTCGAGCTTCTTATTTTCTAAAATGCATATCTGCAAAATGAATTTATTTTTAAGCAAATAAGATCAGAACTAAGTATGAAAGTCAAATCTTTAACTCTCAGACTGCACCCAGGAGAACATTATGAGGAACTCGAAGCAGTCTACATGTCTTCAGCAAGGACGTGCACACGAAACCAAGCCAGAAAAGAGCAATGAAAGGTGCAGTACTCCCAAATCGATCGCGGACATGAATTTATAAGCAAAATTACTTTTAGAAATATTATTTATATAAGAATGAAAGAGGTACAAATGCCAAGCTAGACTTCTTGTAAGAATTCAAGAATTATACAACATATAATTCACCATATAGGTAAATTAAAGGAGAATACTCAAACTATTTCCATGATAAATAAAATGTAGTATAAAATTCAGTATCTGGTAACACAATTTTGGCCATAAAGCTATGACTTCTAATGGTGTCGAATCGGTGCAAAATAAGCAAATAAATCAATTGCACAAATACATAAACAAATATGCGTAGCTAGGGAAATGATGTATGGAGTAAAGGTAGAGTTATAGATTATGGCAAAATGTCACGAGACAGATTAAATAGTGCCAGGACACTTGTGAATTCATATGGAAAATCAGTTTAGAGTATTTGATTATATAACACACTTCCATTTCTACTTGGGGCTCTTTACAAAGGGCTATATTTTTATATTTTTTTACATTTTTTCAAATTCATTTTAATTTCTTTTTATGGTTTAGTCTTTATTTACAATATTGGAGCTTGTTTTGCAGTTTCATATATTAGATACTTGAGTTATTATTTTTAAATTCTTCTTTAGTATAATAGGTTAGGGTATATAGCCTTTAAATCATCAATTTGCTGATATTTACCATTTATATTTTTACGGTTTTAAACATCCTCCTGTTGTAAGTAGTTTGTCTACTTATTCTATTTTTTCCCTTATACTGTATTATTTTAAGCTATATTATTTAAGCTATATTATTTTTAGCTGTATTTATTTAGCAGTTTTTCTCCTCATTCCATTATTTTTTCCTTTACTATGTTATTTTAGACTACATTATGTAGGTTCTGGAATAATTTTTTAGTTTGTCTTTTGTTATTAAGTTCTCACTAAATTGAATTGTCATTAAAAGCGCACACAGAGACCCAGAGCGCAGGCCCGGCGAGTGAGTGAGAC